>OZ022263.1:155137521-155337521 GCA_963978885.1 Nemotelus pantherinus
AGCGAGTTTTTTCAAACAATTTAAAGCTAATTATTTGCTGTTTATTGTCACTACAATATCATTACCAATTGAAAATTCTACGATAAAACCGCTTAATAAAGATATTGCAAACAAACACAAAACCAACAATAGCTGGCAACCCCATCGTGGCTTTTCAACCAAATTTAGCCTGAATAATGCTTATAGTAAGTTCCATTAATTGTATGAAATTCGTATTGATTTCATGACTGCACTGCAAGTTATAGGGCAAAAAGTTTTATTTTCCTGAGCGAATTTTCAAATCCAAAGACACAAAAATTACCATAGCTGGCAGCACCAATCGAATTTTTCAACCAAATTTCTATCAAACAGAGTTTAGAGTACGATGCAGCTACTGTGTCAATTTTATGAAAATCTGGTTACTAATTCACATTTCATTGGGGAAAAAGCAGTTTTTCTTTCTTTGTAATTTTTCAAGATGACACCACTGGCACAGAGTTGCCCACAATTCAAAATCGCTTCTATCAGACCTGGTCCTACTTAAATCCAATGCATTCTGTAAATTTCAATGGTATCTGATTATTGATTCGTGAGTTCCCGTGAACAGAAGTTTTTGATACTAAAAATATAGGTTGACTGGGAAAGGGTTACCGTTCTTGTCCGACATGAAATTTCCAAAGTTTTACTTGGAAAGTGTAGATAAAGCATAAGATTTGTATACAGATTGGTTTTATTGTAAGAAACGGACATTTTTAGGATATTCGATGATTTGACACCAAAATTTAAGACACCAAAATTATCATAGCTGGCAGCTCCAACCGAACTTTTCAACCAAATTTCTACCAAACGTGGCTTGAAATAAGATCCAGCTACTGTGTGAATTTCGTCAAAATCGAACGATTCAATCAGAATTTATAGGGCTAAAAGCAGTTATCTCTTTTAGTGATTTTTCAAGATGCCACCACTGGCACAGAATCACCCGCATTTCAAAATCACTTCTACCAGACCTGGTCCTATATAGGACCAATACATTCTGCAAATTTCAGTTAATTCTGCTCATTGGATCGTGAGTTTCCGTGAACAGAAATTTTTGATGCTAAAAATATAGGTAAATTGGGCAAGGGTTACCAGGCGTGCCCGTTATACCATATCAAATTTTTTTTTTGTTTATGTAAACAAAGCACAAGATTTACATATGAGTGGCTTTTTTTTGAAGAAACGCCAGTTTTTCAAGAGAGACGATGATTTGAAGGTTTTCACTTTCAGTACCTGCCCTAGCTACAGGGTTGCCAGCACGCTCATTAAAAGCTAATCAAATCAACAACTAAATAATACCAATATGTCCTAAAAATTTCGTAATGATTGAATAACTCTGTCAAAAGTTATCGCAATTTAAAAATTTTCAAGTTTTCCCGTTCTGTTTTTAGGCACCCAGCGCACACATGGGGTTAAAAAATTCCAAAACATTATCCGATTCACATGTAAAACACGTTCAAAATTTATTTCGTTAACTTTATTTTTGCAAAACTTATTTGTGAACGGAATAATAGGTATATTAAAAATATCACTAAAATGGCCGCCGGCGCCAAAGGGTTAAAGATTATTAAATTTTTGTGAGACCTGGCACTATTCTGCATATACACCAATGTGTCCTGAAAATTTCAGCTCAATCAGATGGCGCGTTCCTGAGATTTTTTCACTGAAATTTTTTGATGATATATATATATATATATATATATATATATATATATATATATATATATATATATATATATATATATATATATATATATATATATATATATATATATATATATATATATAGAAATATGAATTTTTGGCCAAAGTGATATTAATACTAATGTTCTTCTTCGAACATTAGTAAAAAGATTTAAAAATGTACTATTTTCACCATTCTACAGGATAGTAGTCCCTTAAGCTTGGTCCTCTTCCGCACTCGGTTCTTGAGTTTGAACATGTACTGAAGCATGTTATCACGAACTTTTCTTAACCTTTACTTCTAAATATTTGTTTTAATGCAGTAATTTAATTATTTTTTTGGAATTGAATAGCGGAATGGAATTAATAAATAAATATATTTCTTCCTTTTCTTTTCCAGAGATAATTTTTGATGATTTCGTCCACCGTATTGTGTGAAATCAGAATTTACTTTCATTTCAACAAATTTGGCTGAATTTTTCGATTATGTGGCTTGTATTCTTAACAATAGGCACCAGCGGAAAGTAATTTCTAATTACTTTTCGAGGGTTTTCGATAAGGTGGACCATTTCATCTTGCTTGATAGTCTAATTTGTTTTTACTTTTCACCAGATATCCTCTACTCCCAGTTTTCATCCAACGACTCAGAACTTTATGTAAACTGGTTACAAATAGCTGCTCTTTCTCTTTGCTTTATCTTTCTTCAGGTGTCCCACAAGGCCCTTTTCTCGGTCCTCTTATGTCCATTATTTTTATCAAAGACATTCTTTCTGTTCCATCTACCGAAGCTGTTCCCCGAAATCGACTCTGTCAGTGATTGAATCACTGAAGAAATAGAAACTGACAGCTGAAGGAGTACAAACAAATGTTCTTGAATTTTTAGATTTCTCTACGAGCGATTAATACCTATTGTAGTTTATTTCTAGATATTAAATCACTTAACAAACTTCATATTTAATTTACATCTTAAAGCTTGCATTTATCAATCTGAAAATATTCTCTTCGTAATTCAATCTATTTCAAGTTGTAAAACCACACTACGAAGACATTGCTAGACATAACACTAAAACACATAATTTAGGTTCTAAACGAACGTGATAGAAATTCATAAAATAAAGTATTATTCTCTTTAATATTTTATACCAACACTGGATGACAAATGCAAATCTTTGCGATTTCAATCTTTCACGTATAAACACTGTGAATAAGTCGTCGTTTTAGCCGAAACACGACACGCTCAAAAGAGATTTGCCGCCTGTCTTAATTTAAACAAAAAGAAAATAAAAACAACTCACTTCGACCGATGACTACACCAGTACTAGGACGACAACGTAATGACTGGAGGTAGACATAACAATCGTAAAATATGTTTTTTTTTAAATATTCATTTCATTTCTGATGTTTATAGACATATTTGGTATCTATACATATGTCTTTCGAAACATATTTGCAGGCATATATAAGTTTATAGAGGCAACATGGTTTCATATTTCTAAACATTCTTTGCATAAATATGAAGAAGCTGACGAAATTGTAACATATTTATTTGATGGGAGTAAGTAAGCGTGCAAATTAGAACAACCGTTGCTTTTTATGTATTGGAAAAAAAACTTTTCAAAATAACCAGATATAGTATTTCATATTTTCGGAGTGGAATTTAACCACACTAGGCTTGAAACATGGACCAAAAGGGTTGTTTGGAACCGAGACTTCGCCGTTGTAATCTTCTTTGGGGAACACGATGTTTTTATATTACTTTGCTGTTTCTTTTGACGAAATTAAAAAATCAACAAAACAATCTCCTGGAAATGATGTTTGAAGGTCACTGCGAATGATCGAAGTGCTCGCAACAACGATGATGGAGCTATTCAGAAAAAATCAGCTTTTCGAATTAGGAAACTCTGGTCATTTTGGGTTCAAAATTCCTTGCAATAGTGAGCAAGTATAGTTTTCTCTTAAAGAACAATAAAATAAGACAAATTAAGGAAAAAATTGGAAAAACTTTCCAGGACGTCGAAGATCACCAAAGAATACGTGTTCCGATTTCATTTGATATTAATACGTGTTCCGATTTCATTTGATGTTTCGACTTAAAAATAAACTGTACTTTGATTTTTGAGTATCTTTAGCTCTAACCAACTGGACTTAATTATCGAGTGAAAAAAAACAAAATTGACGCAGCAAATCTGTGGTGAAAGTCGCAACTGGTGCCTTCGCTGGCGACAAATGCTGCTGGGTACGAAGGAGTATTGCACTGTTGCTACTTTTAACGCTAGAAATACCTTCAATTCAGTCAACAGGAAAAACATTAAAGCCTCTCTTCAAAGGGGACAAAAAGCTGATATACAAGAGCAATAGTAGAACACAAACATACTTTATTACTGCCGGTGTCTCTCAGGGCTCAGTATTTAACCCACTCTTATAAAAAATCATATAAGTACTAGGACTTCAATTTCTGGCTGGGTGCACTTTCGTTATACAGTCATAGCCGAATTGAAGTTGCGGTTAAGCAGCTGTCTCAAGTGAACGAATGGCTTTAGACAGCTTATCTCAACGTAACTGACCATAAAGCAGGTTGTACTTTTTGGAAACAAGTACACCTCACGCAAATCAGACCTCAGGTCATCAGTTTGTACTTTGGGGCAATTGTCAACAATAAGTTGGGGTTCAAAGAACGCGCAAACTATGTTAGAACAAAGGAGACAAAGAAAGAGGAAACACACATCAGGATTTCACCAAATATTGGAGACCTGCCACCGACAAAACACAAACTGCTTGACGTTTAACCGTGACTTCAGTCACCAAATGAAAGATTGATGCATCCCCTAATGCTGATAACAATAAGCTGTTCGGAAAGAAAACATGGTGAAGCCAATGACCACTCGATCTACTTTTGAACTGGTTACGACGATTAGTGCAATATGTAATGTAGTCGGTGGAAAATTCGATTCGAATGATAGATAACGTGACGTAAGCCGTGATGGAGCTCAGAAGAATCAGAAACAGCCTCAACATTTAACTATGAAGAGTCCTAGAACAAAGTAATGAATGCTATTCGCCCGGCGATGCAATACGTTTTGCACATTCTGCGACGCGGAAGCTGAAGAGTTCGGTGCTTGATCTAGAACTAATCTAGAATTACTTCAATTTTGTGCTTTCTGTGTATAGGAACTGCTCTAATGAGGGAAGAAGCCACTGATCAAGGTTTTATCGAATTTCGTGGAAAGCAATCTGAGCATAGAACGAGCTTCGGTAAGGAAGAACAAGGAACCATCATAGATAGCCAAAATTAAACCTATATCAAAGGAAGATAGGCATACAATTTACAACAGTTTATGAGTTCAGCGTGCACAGAACGCAGAAGCTAAGTTGCAGCAGTGAATGAAGTGGAGGCAGTTATACATAACCTCTGGAAAAATGGGACTCCCCAAGTAGATAGAATATTGGAATAATTGTGGGATACATCTAAGCAACCTTCTTAGCTAATTGATTTTAAATCTGCGAACAGTAGGAAAACTACAGATTCATTAGCTCAAAAATATCATACTAGTGTACAAATTAAGTAATGAGACTGCGCATGTAGCGTGGGTCAGGTGAATATGTGATGCATCCTTATTACGTTTTCCAACTTGCTCGAGTCCTTTGGTCGTCTGTAGCCATTTTTGCATGCACATTTTTTTTAGTACATAACAAAAAAAAATATTGACATGAATTTCGACCAACGATGTGCAAAGTTAAACTTTAGACTAGGACAAAGTGCAACGATGGCAGCTTTGCTTAGGATTTTTAGTAATTTAAGATGTTTTCAGACAAAAGACAATCGACTGAGGATGAACTTCGTCACGAAAGGCTTTCATTTTTGAGAATCAAGCAACTGAGTTGAACGAAATCTTTTGTGTTCAGATCGTTGATCGACAGTCACAATAATCAGGGGAAAGTTGAATTTGACTCAGATTATTGTTCATTAAGTTTTGATCAATAAACTGAGGCTGAGAAAAATCTACGCGGAAATAGTTCCAAAAAACAACCATGCGGAAGGTACCTTGAACTTTTACAACGATTCCTATTTTTTGAGACGTGTATTGCGGAATAGCTGTAGCCAGTTACCACAACAACCGATTTTTCTAGCCTAGTCCGTTACCCTCACATAGCATTCAGTTACCGACTAGTAACTACCGACTAGTAACCTGTCGTAGATGTTTTGAGGGATAAATCATGGCCCTAGTTGTGGTGCGCATCATACCACCCAGACCAATGATAGATAGATGGCTGTCCACCGACACACAAAGGGACAAGAGAGACCCGTTGTGATTCCAAAATAATTTATAACTCTCTCCTACTTACTGAAATCAGGAAACCATCTGCTTCCTTTCACGAACCTCAATATCCCCTTTAAATTGACCAGTGATAGTTTGGTCAGGTTTGAGAGAAAGAGTGCACCAAGTGCCCCCACCCTTCTTCCTGTCAAAGCTGGGCATTGGCATATGAGATGGAGGACGAATTCCTCCTCGTCCTCAGAGCCACAACTCCGACAGAAATCGTTAAACCCTGCACCCAATCGTTGCGCTTATCATCCTATGAGGCAGTGGCCCGTAAGAACGCCCACAACGCAACGCAGAGCGCTTCGGAGAATCCACAGAGAAAAGATCCCGGAGTCCACTTCAAAATGGCTCTGCTGAACCTAAATTCAAAAGTTCAGCCAACCATACTTAACAGTTCAGCCAACCGATTGCAGGTTTCAACATCGTAAAAGGCACCGGTTTACAGCAACTTCAGGTGTTTTTTATTCCTTCTCATCACACTTCAACTGTTTTTTTGCTTCACTTTGCTAAGAAACTTTAACATGGTTTATCGTTTTCGATTTTGTGTCACATTATAAAATATACCATGCTATTAATCTTTTTGGACTAGGTTAAAATTAGTTATCGTGAAAAATCATTCAATTTAGTGACTGAATTACTTATGTCGTCTCAAGCATTTGAGCTTATGTGGCAATTCTTTGAAAGTCGACTGGGAATGCACAAACAGTGTTTGTGTAGAATTATGTCTTTGATGCGACTTACTGTCCAAAGTATATAATTAAGCCGGTCGCCAGTCATCCCCTTCCTATTTTGAAACTTGGTCTCTTCGCTTGCCGATTCGAATTTTCACTCGCTATCGTCTACCTTCATATCTTCCATCGAAGTGTCCAGCTCAGGTCCTTTTCTGCTGCGCGAACTTTGCCACCAAACAAATCATCGTTAAAACAGCCAATCGTTGATAAAGTCGATTCGCAGCAAAAACTTCAGTAACAGCAAGCGTCTTTGTGGACAACTGCCTGATTACCGTCGTCGTTGACGTTTGAAATCCAACTACAGCCATTTGCCTGAAACACAATACAACGATTTTTCGCACTGGGCGGAGAAAAGCCGCTGTAAAAAATTAGAATGCACTGTTTTGTATGGTAATGCCCACAATGCCGACGGCTGAAATTAAAGAGGCGTCGGAATTTGCCAAATTTTTAATTTTTTCGTTTCGCCAGTGGTGATACCTACCATAGTTTGGCATCACTGCTAGGTTCAATTAAGTCTGCTTGAATTAGGTTGAATGGTCTGGTGGAATAAGCAAGCGATGACTGATATGTATTGTGATAAGACAACCTAATCCTCGTACAACAGGATTTAGCAATACAAAAGAAAAAAAATGAATTAGGCTGATGCCTTGGTTGCATTGACAGAGACATTTTCGCTGCATTATGGGTCACCAAATTCAACTGCGAAATTCTACATAGAAGTTCGCCGCCCTCTTCGAAAATTTCGCAGTTATGTGTTTCGGCAATTTGCTTGCATACATAGGGCTACTTGATCATGGTTTGAAAGCAAAAAGCTCCTTCATAGGGCAACGGCTAGTTCAGACAGTCCATTCTTTAAAAATGTAGCTCGAAGGCAGTTGTGTATGCATTTTGAAAGTGTACTCGAGCTAAATTTTTTCTGCATGAATACGGGCGACGGCAAATAGCTGTCCGTAATATGTATCATTGCTGTTAAGGAGTCTAGGGTGTTTGAGTATGGAGTCTAGGGTGTTTGAGCGTCAGAGCAATGAAATTGTATTATTCAATATTTCCAAAGCCCAGAAATTCAAAAATGAGCAATTTGAAAATGCATGCTGATTCGCATTTTCTTTAGCCAGTGATTCGAGCACGTAGAATTCGGGTCTCAAGGTCAAACGAGCTTTTAATAATCCACGTTGCAAAAGCTACTGAGATAGCGCCCTTCTGGGCACGTCCTAAAGTGAAGAAGAAAGATAGAGCGAAGAAGAAAGAAAAAAACGTATAGTTCAGAAATAGAAAAAAAAACAATGGGATGGGAGAGAGAATTTAGTGAAATAGGTCATTGGAGGACGAACATTCAAAGGAATTCATCATCAATGGCGCAAACACTGGTTGTCCGATTTACGTCTGATGCAGCAGAGTTCAAAAGGTCCCGATTTATCGTCTAGTTCGATACCATCATCATTTCTTTTAGGACCTGACCTGTCTTTTTTAAATTCAAAGCCACCGAAATACGTCAATTCTAACAATTAAGATATATACCTCATCGTTTCTATCAGATATCTAGTCTTATGTTAGAAATTGGTTAGACTTCATAATTACTAGTAGCTACGATGATGTAGTGGCGAATCTAACTGTTGATGCAGAAACTTTTTTTCGCAACACTCTTCACCACTGCTTTCACAGTTGAGTTGCTATCTACATCTGATATGTTGCCTTCCCTATTTTACAATAACTCTCTTGTATATGTCTTTAGCAATGCTGATTTTAAGAGCATTACGGCTTATCTTCTCAGAATTGACTGGGCTAGTAGTTTTTCAATGCTAGAATTGGATGATGATGTATTTTTATTCTATGAGTTGGTTTTTGACGCCATTGAAAATTTCACCCCAAAGATCAAGAGAAAAGATGGCTGGATAATAATTTAAGGTATTTGCGGAATCAAAGAAATAAATTAAAACCAGCAGTGATGTCAGAGATATCAAAGATAAATATAATGAACTAGCTCAAGAATTTCTGACGAAATCCCGTGAAGCGTATGAGCGCTAGTTAATATCATTGGTGAAAATATAATTCATGATTCTAAAAATGTTCTGGTTTCGCAAACACCAAACGGAAAACTTCGGGCTACCCTACTTTGATCTACAAAAAGAACTCTTGTTCGTCAGGCCGTCACGAAGCTTGTGACCTGTTCGCTAAATATCTCCAGGAAGTATTTTGTTCATGTACAAGCTTATCTAACATTATTTTCTCTCAAACATTCCCACCAAATATGTTTACACTTTTCAACGCTAAATACATTCACACGATTGAACGTAACTCAATCTTAATGATGAATGCACTCTACTCATTCCCACGACGGAATGTAATAGGAACCACGAAGACTTCATACGCAGAAACTTAATTTTGTTCTCACGATAAACTGTCACACATTCCATTCATAACATATTTTGTATATCAACTATTTTGGTCACAGCATATTTTCTTGCATATTCAAAATTTCTCAGGTAGTCAGCATTAGATTTTAACATAAAAAGACTGTAGAATTAAGTGAATAAAGTAGTTATTGCCCAACAGCAAAACTTAAAACATTGGTTTTATTAAAAGCAAGGTTGCTTCATCTAACCCTAGACAAAATATCTGCTGTGAAATCTATTTAACTACAGAGGAGATTACAAAGACCATCAAAGATCTTAACGTCAACAAGAGTCCTTGCCCTGACTTCCCACCTGCTAGTTTCATACTCGAATGTATCGAGTCGCTTATCTTGCCCGTGCCTTTAATTTTCAATGAATCACTTTCTTGTGGGGTTTTGGTATCTTGGGTCTCTTATTAAACTGGTTAGATTCTTATCTTCAAAATAAGATGCAGTACGTTAAGTTTCAGAGTGTCTTATCCAAAAAAAATCGAATTTTCATCAGGTGTACCACACGGTAATCACTTGGGACCTCTTTTATTCAATATTTTCATATAGGATGTTTCTAAAGTTTTTTTTTACATGCCAGCGACACGCGGTGTTCCCGAGCGGTCCCCCATCTAAGTACTAACCGCGCCCAAAACTGCTTAACTTCGGTGATTGGACGAGAACCGGTTATTCCAGTGTGGTATTGAAGTATATATATATATATATATATATATATATATATATATATATATATATATATATATATATATATATATATATATATATATATATATATATATATATATATATATATATATATATATATATATATATATATGTATATAACTTTTTTTTGCAGATGATCTGAAATTGTACCTCACTACTAAATCGATACCAGACTCAGTTTTCTTTCAATCTAAACTGTTATTTCGAACTGTGTTGCAAACAAAATAATTTTGACATTAGGCGTGTTTTTTTGCTCCTCTATCCAGCAGAGAATAGAGTATATGCATTGGAAACAACAACACTCCTGTACCAGTGAATTCACAAGTACAGAAATTCTATTCCTCGTTTGTAGTTCAGGTGCTGAACTATAGAATGCAGGGGCGGCTCGTCGATGTACGCAAAGGAAGCAGTGCTTCCCTTGCCAATCCACAAATTTGATTAAATAATCAATATGAAACAACCAAAAGATTTACAATTAATATTTAACAGTCAAAGTAATAACATTTATTTTCTTACAAAACTCAAAACTCAATCGCTACTATCAATCAAATGGTTTTATTTTATAACAGTCTCACTACAGAGCTTCCAAGTTAAATTTACAGCTACACAATGAAAACTCAAACGTTTTACTACAAACTACAGGCACTACATGCCATTCAATTCAAAACATACAGTTCATTGGGATATACTATACAGAACACTGAAGTGATCTTGCTTCAATGCTCAAATTCGTTATATTCGCATCGATCTACTTAGACGCTTTGTCTAAATGATGCCCACAAAATTTTTACAATCAATGTACTCAAATATCATCGCGGACGCTGGCTCAGCTCACCGCGTCTTGGTGGATAGAAAAATTCAAAAAACCCTTGTCCCATCCACCCGCTGAACGACCCGAAAATCTTTATTAATGAATGAACTTGATACGCTGCAAAACTATCCGCGTCTTCTGTTATGTTACTGTTTCCCCTCATAATTTATCTGTAGATTCTCTTCTGCTCCTCTTCTTACGAGCCGTTCCCCTTACGAATTGAAGCATTTTCTGCTTTGTTCACAAGTACACATGTACGGTGCAAGCTATTGTGATGTTCATGTGGGGAATAGAATAGTATGAGTTAAATTTTTTTGTGTGCAATTTTCCCCAGATCGGTTTTTCGTGTCTGCTTTGGGTTTGCTTTCCCAAAAGACGTAGTTTTTCCGTTCTGGTGCTTTGGTGAAATGACCAATTGATGGCTTTGGACGCCTATGTTGACGCTGAAAAGTCGTCTGCGTCTCTATTATGTTCATGACCTACGTTACAGAATTTGTATATTCTCTTCTGCTCTTTTTCTTACGAGTCGTTCCCCTTCTAATTTGATGCCTTTTATGCTTTTTTCGCATGGAGTATGTACGGTGCAAGTTATTGTGATGTTGATATGGAGAATATGGTGTACAATTTTCTCCAGAGCGGTTTTTTGTATCTGCTTTGGGTTTATTTTCGCAAAATGAGTTTCTCGGTTCAGGTGCTTTGGGTGATATGACCACTTGATTGCTTTCGCCTATGTTATTTCTATGGTGCGTTTTTTATGCCTTCTTCGCAAAAAACGCACCTGTTATAACTCTTTCGGCGTGTATTTTTTGTATTGTCAGTATCTATTAATACTGTCGGCTAAACATCGATAAAAGAATAGTTTTTAAAGTAAATTATAACATAAAGCTCGTTAAAGTGAGAGCGAATTGAATAGACTCTGTTTCCAAAAGTTAATATTTACCCGTTTAATATGGATTTTAAAGTGGAAAACCAAAATTAAGGTGGTTGTGCCATAGAGTATTTGCTGCGGTAATCTTTTTCATTGAGGATCCTATTGAGTTTTAGCAGCCAAGATCAATAATTTCGCTCAGTTAACTGTTTGCAAAAGGTAAACTATATTAGGCACTTTTATTGCAAATTATGTGAGATATTTATTTTTATTGTGACATTGCTTTTTTAATTTGCTAAAAGATGCATTATATCCTCAACTTTGAGCTATTAAAAAACTTTCGCCATATATTTAGCCTGTAATATGTTTTCAACTTAACCTTTTTTTTATAATTTAAAAAAGATATGAAGAAATAGTTTTTTTTTTTGCTTTCAAATACTATAATTAACTTGAACTTTTGTGAGATTTTTGATCATAGTGAGTAGGCAGCTGTTGACAAGCTTTTAATGCAAATATAGTCAGCATTAAAATACTTAATTGATTATTTACACGGTATTTCAAAGGTATAGTTTACTATGCGCTTCATAAGTATGCTTATCTATATTATATGCTTATATATTTTGCTTGTGCTTCCCTTGGTCTCAAACCCACGAGCCGCCATTGATAGAATGTGTTGATAGAAAAAAGAAAAGCTCATGAGAAGTTGTCTTTTTTACTGTGAGGTGGCTTTCGTTTTTTCAAGGTCATGTTGAATATTTTAAAAAATAAAGTAAAGTAATCCCACGACAACCCTTGTACGGGTCTAGGGGTTGAAGCTGGTAGAGAGCTTCATTACAATTTTTTAATCACTGTGGATACGAGTGTGGAGTGATTAGTTCCACGGCTCACTTTACCCCTGATTTAAATCAGGTACCTAATCAGAGCTAGGTGAACTCAAAGCTTGGTGCGCGTACCCTCGTCCGAACCTGGATTCGAACCAGGGACCCCACACGCAAGAAGCCAGTGCTCTACCCACTAGGATACTCAATTGGTAGTTCGGAAATTAGAAAAAGCCCTCATTACGTGTAGAAAGTTAAAAGAGGTAATTTTCTGATAGTTTTTTTTTTCTATTTTCTATCGATTGTGGTAGTATATACTCATTATTTTCTCCCTTTATTTTCAGCTGTTTTGTGGTACTACAGCGAATATAGCAACCTATGTCAGTCTTACCGAATGCACTGCTTGCTGTTTTGTGCTACATCGTTTTTTTGCGGCATAGTTCTATTCTGTTCTGTATCGGAGCAAAAAAACACGCCTATTATTGTCAGTAAATGTCAAGTCATTAGCTTTTCCCGCAAAACCAGCTCAATAATGGTGCAATAAATAATGTTGATAGTGTCATCGTCCTCGGGGTTACTTTGGATAAATAGCTGCGTTTTAATTTAGAACTATGACAAAGTCTTAAGCAAGACTAATAAGCAGCTTGGATTCATCACAAAACATGCGAAGGAATTCAAAAAACTATGGGTCACGAGCTCTTTATACACGGAGAGAAAAGTGTGATGAAATTATACAAAATTTGCAATTAGTAGTAATTTTTTACCCCATTACCTATGTAATCAATTGCACTACACATATTACAACTTTGTTGTGAATTATGTATATGTGAATGTCTTTACTACAGCGCAATGAACATGAGTGAGCTGTAGTATGTAATGGAATTGACTATTATTTGCAGGAAAATAGTAAATTTTCATCAAATTTGTAATAACATTCATGTTTTCATATGGAATTTTCGGAATAGTAAATTATATTATCCACTCTAGTAAAAACCACTGCCGAAATTTCTCTCTGTGACATAGCTCTAGTTCGATCATTGCTCGAATATGCATGTGTTGTGTGGCACTTTATCTTTGATGTCCATAGCGATACGCTCGATCAGTACGGAAGCAGTTCTTGCTCTTTGCGTTGGATACAGGTTAAATCTTTTAAATCTATAAAGTCTATCTTCGCGGAGGATAGTCATATGCTCCTCTTTTACTTTTGATGTTATTAGGTCGATATGCACTCAATATATATTAGTTAAGTTTAATCGTGCACGAAATTCAATTTTCCAGTTCATTGACAATACTCATAACTTATGCATACAAGTTGCAATCACCATTTGAAATGGCACAGTCATGGAATCATAAACTGATTCATATCTATCCCAGAGGAATTTTCTATTTTCATAAAACGAGATACTTACATCTTGTTGAAATATTTCAATCATTATACGAATATTTTCGATAAATTTATTAATATTGTTCCGAAAGGAATAATAGCTCTGAAAAATATATTTCCATATACCTCATCTTATATATCTACTGGGACTATAGCTTCGCTCGAAAGTAGTTCCTGACATTTGTAGATATGCTATAGCAAATTCAATTCTAAATAAATACTTCCTCTAATGGCACATCAAAGCCACCAAAAATATTTCGAATAGTTTTGAAAATCTGTTAAAGATGTTTCAAACACATCATCTTCCTTATTTTAAAACCACATACTACATACAGATCGTCCAAAATACACCTTCATCATACGACCATACAGCCAATATTGCACATTCAAACTTATGAGTTGCTGTCTAGTAGTTTATCTATTTTTTGATGTCCCAGAAGTTGCCGACGAAAACCACGATTCAAAGCCAAAACACTTATCCCAAATGCAAGACAGCGACTAGTTTGAAAATAGCCAAAGAAAATATTCAAAGGAAAAATGTTCAATTTTGAAAAGTGGCCAAGTCGAACACTTTTAAATATTATTGATATGTATCTGAGATCGGCATGCAGTTCTCATGATGATGCACATTTTCTTGACTGCTACTAGAGCTAGCTAGGAACTCCCTTGTGGGTCCTCGGACTGGGAGTGTCGCTACGCTAGTGACTTTGGTTGAGCGAGGATGACACAGTTTTTCGTGTTTATATTTATCTGAAATATTGTGGATAGTTCTACATAGTTTATTGACACTTTAATGATGACGATGGGATAGTGTTGGATATTGGGTAGGAGAAACTGAGAGATGCAGAATTTGGTCAATGGCAGATTTTAAGAGCTGAAGGAAATTTACTTTGATTGGAAAGAACACTCAGTGCATCAAATTACAATTTCGATCGACTTAAATTTTGTCGTGTAAGCTTTTTTGGCATAAGAGAGTGCAATGTGCCAGTATTCGATTGCTGAAAGATATAGTGTTTTGATTACGCTTTTAGGTCTATCTACGTGGTTTTGTAGTTTTTCGGCTTATCTTGCATCTATAAATCCATTATATTTTAAAATAACCACCCCATAACACTTCCTAGGAAATTTGACATTCATCTGTCGTGAACTGCCCCGCAATCTGACGATTATTTTCGTTGCTTTTCAAAAACCCAATTCCACTTTCGATAAATCGCTTTCGATATCTACATTAGTATTAAAATCACCTTGGGCAAAAATTCATATTTCCCATGTATATATACATGTATATATATGTGATTACAAAATGATTCGGAGAACTTAGATGTATTTAGTAGGTAGGTCTACAACTTACTAAAATTCAGATATCCTAAACCTTTTGGCAGCGGCGAACGTTTTAGTGAATTTTGAGGTACTCCTATATTTCCAAGCAGCGTGAGTTTTTGTTCAAAAAAAGTAATGGGAATGAAAACTTATTATATTTTAAGCTTACCTATGACAAAAAATTGGAAATTTTGTGCCGTGTGTGGGTGTAGCGTGCCTAAAAGTAGGCAAGGATTTTTTTTTCAAATTTTGATTTGTCATTACTTCTGACAATAACATTGGATCATTCTGAAATTTGCAGAGCGTATTGAGGTTGACTAAAGTTTAATACACATGGATTTCCAAGGTAGTGCGGGTAAACTTGTAGCTGCGGCAGGCTCTTGAAAAAAAATCCTTCCAATCATTGAACCTCCTGAAAATTTTTTGATTTTTGACAAAAAATTCAAATCATTGATAAATTTTAACGTTTGTGCATCATGTCAATTTAAAATTTTTAAAATTCCGATTTGCACAAGAACGGCAACCCATCATTAAATTACCTCTATTTTCAGCACTCGAAAGTTCTGTTCACGAGAACTGACGACCGGATTATCTAATCATAATTAAATTCACAGGGCATGTTGGTATCAACTAGGACCAAGTCTGATAGAAGTGATTTTGAAATGCGGGCAACCCTGTGGTAGTGGTGCCATCTTGAAAAATCACTGAGAAAAAAAACAGCTTTGGCCTATACCTTCCGATTCAGCCATCAGATTTAAACAAAATTCACACAATATTTGGATCTTACTTAAGGTAACATTTGGTGAAAATTTGGTTGAAAAATTAGAATAGAGTTGCCAGCTATGGTGATTTTTGTCTACTAAATCTTGCAAATTTGCTCAGCAAAATAAAGCTTTATGTGAGCCAAATGTCATAGGAATTTCGTACAAAAATCAGGAAAGAGCTGCCAGCTATGACCATTTTTGTAATTTTTTGGAATTTCTTTACTGCGCGATTATGTCATTAGATTTGCAAATGGGAACGATCCTGCAATGAAAATTAACAACAAATATTAACGCTTTAAAAATTTGAAAAGTTTTTTCACTCGTATAACTTCTAGCGCAGTGATTCAATCGAAACGAAATTTATTGGTTGGGTTTAGCTTAACGTGAAGCAGATTTGGTATATATTTCGCTTTGCTGCTGACATAGGGTAACCAGCTTTAACCATTTTCGTAACTATTGTATCAATAGATACTTCAAATTACATACTCATATGCAAAACATTTGCAATAAAACTAAGAAACCAATTTTTAAATTTTCCGAGTTTTGAACATTTTTTGGATGGCAGCCTCAAACAACGTTAACCGCTAAAGCTTTCGACGAAATCCTCCGATGAGAACGAAATTCAAAGGATAAGTTGATTTAAGTATGAGCTTGTGAAGGTAAACTTATTGCTGCTTCGGTGGGAAAATGTTGCCAGCACTGAACATTTTCATCATTTGTGTTATAGTTGAGTTCTGTTGCTTTGAACAACGAATGGTTGATATGATTCTACAAAAAAGTGTATTACGTCTTTCCACATTTTTTTGTCACTCAAAGACAATTTCTCCGAAAATTAGTTTTCTAGCGGTTCAGGTGCGCTAGAGTTTTTTGGAACACTTTCGCAGAGACAACTTAATGTTGAGATTATTTTTTATTTTACTGTTCAAAAGTTTTTGAATTTTGAGATAGCCGTAAATGATCAACTTTGACCAGATTATTGAAGACATTAAAAAATATGCACTAGATGTTATTGCTTAATTCAGATACTTGTCCAAAATTTATGTCCAATTTAGATACAAGATACTTGTCCATAGAAACGTTTCAGCTGAGATTAAAAGATCTGCGTTCTATTTCAAAATGATTTATGTATGTTATTTGCCTACACACTTGTGTACTATTACGTACAGATGAATTCAATTCAAATACATACCTGAAATTAGTCATAGTTTCTTATACTCGTATCTGCTATTTGTTTTCATTCATGACTTTTATTTTATTTTTCGCATGTTCGTACCTTTTTTTTATATTTTTGATGGGCAAATGAACCCAGATGACAAAATGTCCGATCAGCTTAATTCTAATGTTTTAAACGTATTGGGATACATAGAGAATGAAATGGGATTTAGTAGTGTTGCTTGCTCACATATGTAGAAATGTTTCTTGTTGAAATACCTAAGTGTTTCAAGATTGTTACGGATAATTTTCAGACAGGTATCTATGAAATTGTCTACGCGCGAGCGGCAGTCACTTTTGGGCATGTTTTCGTTTAGATTATCTGATTTGTTGTATTGTGGATTCGGTAATTCTAACCTTTTTGGGTTTTTTGATTACTATTTATTTTATTGGTGGTACATTTTTGGAATAATTGAAATGTTTGCTCATTTCGGGATTGGAATTTTATAAAAAAAAATGTTGTGTCATACAAAATTTATTTAGCCCGCAATTCATTCACATCAACCCCACAAAAAACCTTTCACATTCCACCATTTATACAAATCATTTATCATCATTGATCATAAATGAGTTTTCGTCGAATTAAGAAATTTTCAGAAAAATCAGTACCTCAAAGCGAATGAAAAAGACAAACAAGTCAACTGAATTTCAACAGACCGGAAGCATAGTTCTGATTATGGTTTGGATAAATTCTCTTTGATTTGGCATTTCGTTGAAAGAAAACTAAAAATAACTTCAAAATTAAAGTGGATCAAATAAACGAAACATGACTTTCGAAGAAAAAAAATGTCGTTTCGATTTTATGGATAACGATGTGATGATTCTGTTTCAGGCGAAAAATTGCTACTATGGATTATGATGAAAGCATTTGAAAATAAAAAAAAATTTAGTCCAAAGATAGCTTTTCGAAGAAAAGAAAACGTGGCAATTTTGAATGCTAGTAGTAATAAACTATTAGTGCTTAATGCTAACTAAGAGACCATTGCGCGTTATTATCTTTTAAACAAACTTTCATTCAAAAGTTCAGTTCAGACCGTCAAAATAGAATATTAGATTATAAAAATTAAAAAAAAAACTTGGCAGACATTCTTATTCAGAGAAACAGAAACATATCATCATATATACATCATTGAAACAGAAACATATCATCATTCCGGCATTTACCCTCAAAAAAAATCTTCCTTTTAATATGGGGTAACTGTGACTGTTGCCTTAACATAAATGCTCGTACACCTTCATTCTTAAAATTCTTATCTATAACATTCTCACTGAGCACGATAAAATTGTAGGAACACGACAGCAAACATATCCACATATCTTCGCTTAATATTTGTCACAGGAAGTTCTATACTTATCCATATTGTAGATAAGAATGGTGGCGCGCGGGTGACACTTTTTTCACATACACGAAAAAAAATTGTCAATGGATTTATCTGATGTCTAGATGTATAAAAACAGTTAAAACTAGATTATATACGTACATTTTGCGGCACGTTATCGAAGATAAATCTTGTACAGTGTGTAGACACATGAAATTGAAAGTAGATTAACAGAGTTGTAGTGATTTGAAGAATTTGGGGAAAAAATTGGAATTGATTGTTTACCTTTCATGATATTCAATAATTTTTACGATCACTATCACAATCATAGATAATATCAATAATAATTATTAATTTTTTAGTATGAATTCAATGTCACTTCAGTCAACTCTTTTCAGCACAATATTGCTTGAAATATAGATTTTTATAAGTAACAAAACCTCATTGAATTCTAATGCAGACCTACATTCTTGGCGAACGCTTCGTTAAAACATTCGAAGACTCAAAAAGTCTAGCGCATCAGAGCCGCTAGAAAACTGATTTTCGAAGAAATTATCTTTGAGTGACTTAAAAATGTATGAAGACATAATACACTTCTTTGTAGTATCATATCAGCAGCAATAAGTCGACCATAACATGCTCGCGCTTAATCAACCTATCTTTTGAATTGCGTTTTCTTCAAAGGATATCATCGAAAGTTTCAGCGATTAAACTATGGCTGGGGTTGCCATCCGAAAAATTTCCAAAACTCAGATAATTTAAGCATCGGTTGCTCATTTTATTGTAAATGCTTTGCTTATGCATACAATATGGAAGCATCTGTTGGTGCAATACTTACGAAAATAAACCTACCCTGTAAAATTCGGTTCGATTGATTGACTGCGCTGGAAGTAATAGGAGTGAAAAGAATTTTTGGGGTTACCACCTTCAAAATTTTTTAAATTTTCGAAACTTAAATATTTGTTCTCAATTGTCATTGCAGGATTAATTTAATGAAAACATCGCACGATAAAAAATGTCAATATATTCAGAAATTCATTATAGCTGGCAGCTCTTTCATGAATTTTTCAACGAAATTCGTACAGAATTAGAAATACAGCAAGGTTCACTTGTCACATGAGTTTCGTTTTGGTTTTTCTACTGTATCGGAAATTATAGAAAAAACACCTTTATTTTCCTGAGCAAATTTATAATATTTAGGAGGCAAATATTGTCATAGCTGGCAACCCTATACTAATTTTTCAACCAAATTTCAACGTAATTTGTCTTAGAGTAAAGCCCCGTTCACACCATGACAGTAACTGTCATGATAGTATTGCCATAGCAGTTCACTGCCATGATATTGAAAGTAAATGTTAACCCACCTTTCGCACCGGCTCTCGACAGTAACAGTGACCACCAAAAATTCATAAGTATTAAGCTTTCTAGCCATTGTTGAAAGAAAATCAACGATATAAACAGAATATTTAAACATACCAATTTAACAAAATCAACAAAATATTAAATAATAAGAGCCGTTAATATCAGAATTGAAATGATAGTGAACTTGCAAACCCATTCACGCAATGGCAGCTGCTGTCACTGTCGCGGCAGTACTATCGCAATATCAAGCGAAACTTGATAGTGCGACAGGATAGTATGACAGTACTACCATGATAGTATCTTAGTTCACACGATGACAAATTTCACGACAGTCGCTGTCGCGGCAGCAACTGTCATGAGAATGTGAATGGCACTTTAGGCACTTTAGGTTCATCTACTGCGTGAATTTTGTTAAAATCTGGTGGCTGAATCGGAAGCTATAGGCCAAACACCAAGTTTTTTTCTCGGTGATTTTTCAAAATGGCAACACTGCCACAGTGCAATTTGTATTTCGAAATCACTTCTATCAGGCTTGGTCCTAGTTAATTACAACATGTTCTTTAAATTTCATGTTGATCGCATTATCCGGTCGCCAGTTCTCGTGAACAGAAGTTTCGAGTGCTGAAAGTAGAGGTAATTTGATCATCGGTAGCCGTTCTTCTGCACCGCGGAATTTCGAACATTTAAACTTGACATAGTGGACAAACGTCAAAATTTATCAATAACTTGAATTTATTTTCAAAAATCAAAAATGTTTCAGAAGGGTGGATGATTTGGAGGATTTTTTTTCCTATATATATGTATATATATATATATATATATATATATATATATATATATATATATATATATATATATATATATATATATATGTATATATACGATGAATTTTCGACGAAACCAGTTTAATACTGATTTTCTTCGAAAATAAGTAAAAACGTAAAATCTCAGTACGCCACGTTGAGAATATTTTAAGCGGGGGTATGGTTAACTCTTAATTTTAAGAATTGATTTCAGCAATATGGAAAAGGTTAGTTCATTTACTGAAATAATATACTAAAGTAATTATATTAAACAGTATCCAGTAATTTTTTCATTGATAAATATTGAAAAATGACCCAGTGACTCTACATCCAAATAGACGTTCCAAAAAAAAGGTGAATTGCCGTGAGAAACATAACTAATAGCTATATCATCTGAAACCAAATCACCAAAAAGATTCTGTTAGATAATGAGCTTTTTGCGGTAACGCTGTTGAGTTTTTTCATTTATTTTGTTTATTTAATTTTTGGTGTAATTTGGAAGCCAAAAAAATTTATTTTCGGAATTGTGGTTCTTAATCGGGAAAATTCGTGTTTAAAAAAAATTAGAGCCTACAAATAAAATATCTCGACAGCGTTACCTCGTAAAACGTTTGCAAAATAAGTGTTCGGAATTTCAAAAGGGTCGGCCCGTTAGTTTTTGAGTTACGTGTCTCACCGACTTTAAAAATAAAAAGTCTCAGAAAACGCGTTTCAATTTTTTTTTTGTAAAAAACCTTAATTTTCTCTCTACTCACACAGAGTCGTCAATACTGGGTCCATTAAGTGTAAAGCTATCAGCAAGGATGTTTAGAGCATCTTTTCGAAGTTGTCTTCGAAGGACTCGACCTTCTTTGCACTCTTTTGCAGCTTTTCGATCAGCTCTGTTAGTACGAATGTTATTCTCTTCGCGTGGCCATTCATGAGAGCCTGTCCCTAAGGCCATACCCATATCATACCCATAGCTTCATCAATTTTACTCGGATTAACTTCAAATTTTGATGGGGAGCTCTTGCAGGACTATACAATAGAATGGAACAATATATTTTGACCACACTCCTCCCTTAAAGGAAGAGAAATTTAAGTGCGCACATATGCATATGGTGAGCTAGGTAGCATTTTCTCTATTCAGAGATGTTAGCATCCTGGAAGTTGCCGTTAGCGAATCATTTTTTGGCGAATCGCCTTGACTTGTGACCTAAAACCGATAAAATTTCGAGCGATCCCGACTTAAGGCGAGCAAAAAAGGTGCGCCCATTAAACAGGTGAGAGACAGCGAGCAAACCATCCAACGCTAGTGCTCGGGTTTGTTTGTCATGTTTCGACAAGAGTCTGGTTCCAGCATAAAATATACATATAACATTCTCAATTACCAAGCTAAAATTTATTTTTTAAACTAATTTTACTATTTTAATTGTGATTATGGTTCCCTTCTTGTCTATAAATCAGCATAGACAACGTATATCGTCTCTAAAGCTTATCAAAGCAGAGAATATTGATACGGGAAACTCGATCGTTTTGCGGAATAAGCCTCCGAAGCCGAATCAAATTGGAATTGTTTTTGCGGGATGATTAAAATAGAAAAAAAATTATTTACATTGATAATTTTATTTGACAAAGTGGTTTTGCCAAGTGGTGAAAAATAAAAATATTTCAATTTTAATCATCCCGCAAAAACAATTTCAATTTAATTTTATGAATCGTTTCCTTCGTACAAGAGGCTTTGGTTAACTTTACAATCTTACATACTGAAACAAATGATGTGCACCCCTCTCAGATGAAGACGTGTACGTTTTGCACGCAAGTTACGTCAATGACTTAAAATCAGAGAGCAAAGTTGAAAGCAGCGTTCTAAAGTTAGAATATTCATAACATGAAAGCATTGGAAAACCAAAGATAGTGATCATACAAAGTTATTTGTTCTATGTTAGACAATGGGTCAGTTGTTTTCAATAACTGAAATTTGCGATGAGGTAGTATTATGTATATTATATTATATATATATGGCCAATTTAAAGCCGATTTTCTCCTCTTGAAGCTTGATGTATTTGAAATTTTTTTGACAGATATCAATATTTCGAGAGTAATCTGCATATCATCTATATCAAAATATTTAGATATCATTTTAGGTGATTGGATGGCTGTTAGTGTTGTCAAAAATGAAACTCTTAATCTCCTTAGGTACATTATTTAACCATTTAACCTTCATTGGCTAAGAATCATCTTCCATTCGAAGTATTGATTACTCCAAATTAAATCTTTCTCAATTTATCTTTTAATGACCGAAGAAAATCGACCTCAAATAACCAATTCAAGTTTAATTTCTGCTATCAGGCTTAAAAATATATATGTATGTACACATACATACATATATACTGGTAACCAATTGTATCCAGCTTTCGTTCGTAATTGAAACAAAGAAACACAGAAAAAAGCAAAATAACTACGTTGATAGATATTGAAATAAAATTTGAAAATGCACATCGAAATCTAGATGTAAGTTGAAATCAACCGGCCACACCAAATATTTATGTAAATTGTGATTTTTTTGAATTAGCTTAGATGTAGGTACATTTCAGTGCGTTGATCATCACTCAATACCAGAATACCATTTCGGGCTACCCATTTGAGATTTTTTCTTTTTAACTTCAATGTCATATTCGGAAACTGGACAGCAATACTAATTGAATTTCATTTGAAGCAAAACCACTGCACTGAATCTTTAACGTAATTTAATTGTATCAAATTATATTTATAACCGTATGCATATTACGAAATTTCGAACAAATTTATGAAAATCTTGAATCTTGAAATGAATGTCGATTGCTTTAGTTTAGTTTTACTGCTTAGTTTCTTTGTTATTTTCGCAAAAATTAATCCAATTGAAAATACAAGTATAAATACTTGATGAGTTTGAGTAGTCAGCATCAGTTGTTTCAACGCATTCCAACCATCTACATTCGAAAAAAATAATTACTAACAAATTCAAAATGAAAGTATTCATGTGTTTGTTCGCTTTGATCGCTATTGTCTACGCTGGTAATAGTGGCTGGGCATCACAAGGAGGTAACGGTGGCAGTTGGCAAAAGGGAGGAAATGGCGGTGGATGGTGGCAAGGTGGCAACGGTGGTGGTTGGCAAAAGGGTGGTAACGGCAATGGCTGGCAAAAAGGTGGAAATGGAGGATGGGCTCAAGGAAATAACGGAGGATGGACTCAAGGAGGTAATGGAGGATGGCAAAAGGGCGGAAACGGAGGATGGACTCAAGGAGGTAACGGTGGCTGGGCTCAAGGAGGTAACGGAGGATGGCAAAAGGGTGGAAACGGTGGCTGGACTCAAGGAGGTACTGGAGGATGGGCTCAAGGAGGTAAAGGTGGATGGTAAAAAGGTGGAAATTGTGGCTGGACTCAAGGTAGTAACGGATGAATTGATTTGATTTTTTTGAAAACGGCTAGTCCTATCGTGATGGCTAATGGTGATCACGATGCATGAATTGTTAAAAAATGACACCAAAAATTAATTTATATTGTTATTTTTTTGGCAATGAAGCTATTAAAAAATTACTGCATTATAATTTTTTTGTTTTGTTTTGAGCTTCTAAATACTATATGTGCTTAAACTCTCTATGAAGTAAAGTCATCTAATGAGAACGCTTGTTGGGTCTAGGAGTTGAAGCTGGCAGGGAGCTTCGTTCACAAATTTACTATCAATATGAATACGAATGATTAGTTTCACGATTCATTTTAAATCTGATTTAACTCAGAGCTAGGTGAACTCAAAGCTCGGTACCTAGATTCGAATCAACCCACTACACTAAATGAGCTTCACGTTCTTCTGTGCAAGCATCGAAATTTCAGAGTGGGGCTAGTTGAATTTGTGGTTTGATTTCATCAGCGTCATACCCATCTTTTGACAGGTTCGTCATTATGTACACAAAGTGGTCTACGTTTTCAATGTTATAGTTTGCTATCTTATATTTTCTCGTACTCTTTCCTAGATTGAATCATAATTTTTGTTTTGTGTGTTAATTTGAAGACCGATTCCTTTGGCGGTTTCCTCTAGAGCTATAAATGCTTCCTTTGCGTCATTGAAGCAACGTGGCATAATATTGATATCATCAGTGTAGGTTACTAGTAGCGTTGACTTGTAAATATGATATAATAGAATTCCCTTGTTTCCAACAGGGAATATTCTGATTGCATACTCAAGTGGTAAATTAACTGCTGAAACACAATGTGTAGCCGTAGCCGTGGCCTGCAGCGAAGCCAGGAACTGTCAAAAAGTTAAAACCACAGGATTGCATTGAACCAGTTACAATGCGTAGCCCATGGCGCCGTGGTCGTAGCCGAAGTTGACCAACTTCTACTTTTTTCCTGGCTACATGTTTGACAGCTTGCATGTGCGTGCGTTCAGTGCGTTTTGTACACTGCTAAATTATTGTTGTACAGTGTTCAGTGAATATTTTACACTGTCAAGTGTAGTCAAGTGTTTCGGAAACATGTGCTGTAACTGATATTAATTTGGTATCAGTTGTGAACGGGCGCGCGTGGGTTGCAGAACATCAATGGCGGCTGAAAAGACAGAGGAATTTATTCAAACAATTGAAAAACATCCCATGCTATGGGATGTCAGTCACGTCTCCTACAAAAATGTAAAACGAAAAGCTGTTATCTGGGCAGAAATAGCAGCGGAATTCACCATAAGTGGTAAGTATGGAATATAATTAAGGAAATGTATGGCCGAAAAGATAATTGTAAGCAACGTTAACTGTAGTATTGTTACATGAATTATTATAAGTTACTTATGTAAATGTTAACATTGCGATTTAATTGTGATAAATATTTTACTATTTGCAGTTGACGAAGCCAGAAACAAATGGAAGAGGCTTCGAGACTCGTATATTCGGGCTACCTCAAAAAAAAAAAAATTCGGGTGATGCTGCCGAAGAGCCGGAAAGCTCATGGAAATATAAAGAGATAATGTCTTTTGTTGAAAAAAGCAGAACGCCGCGAAAGTGAGTATAAATAAATAAATATTTTATATAAGTTGTAAATAATTGTTTTGTTGCAGAACTTGCTCCAACTACATGTCGAGCACAGTCGTGGAAAAAGATAATGGTGTTGGCGCACCTGAGTGCAGTGATTTTTTTGGCTCGTTGACAGAAAGCACCATCGAGGATGCAGCAACCGCAGCAAGTGCTTTAGGATCCGCCGCCATTGAAGTATCGACTTCTCAGGTAATAAATATCGAAAAATCTAGCGATTGCAAACGGTCAAAAAATCGCCAGTCGAAGGAAGTCATCGAAGAAAAGCTCCTCAACGCAATCGAGAAAATGCAAAATTTCTGCGAGCGCAGGGAGAATGTTCCTCCAACCGATGAGGACGAAGATGCACTGTTTTGTAAAATTTTAAGGTCAAAATTGAAGTGCTTGCCGCTAGACGTCAAAAATCAGGTAAAATTGGAAGTACTGAGGTTCGTGTCTCAACACGAACAAGCTGTTAAGATGGGAACACCTCAAGTGTAGACATTGTTAGTTTTTAGTTGTTTACATTACTTTATTATGTTTTAAGTTTATGTTAAGATTTAAGTTTTTACAGTATAATATAAGTGAATACACATAAGTAGTTGCAAATAAGGTTGTTTTTATTAAGTTTGTATGTTTAGCAATAAGATTTAATAATGGAAATAAAATGGCTTTGAAAAAAACATGATTCTTTAAGTAAAAACTTACAGGTTGCAAAAAAAAAAAACGAAAACAGGTATTCGTGGCCAGATTGGAAATGGTATTGATTATAAATTAAATTAGTCCATTTACAGATAACTTCCAAAAATACGTTTGATGCCACTATCGCGATGATATTGCGAATTATGCAGAAAATTACATCATTAACACGTTACCTATTCTTTGCTTTTTACTAGTTGTACAGTTGTTTGTTTGTTAATTTGTCAGTGTTTATGCGTTAACTTGCTAAATATATTGTTGAGCAAATTATAATAATTTCGACTAAGTGTTAATGTAGGCTTTTTGTTTGCAAAGAGAATTTAGAAATGTATGATGGTTTCAAGGGTGTAGCTGCCTGTTCGCTGTGACATGAATATTAAAAAATGCACGAAATATTTTTGTCTGATATGAAGTAAGGGAAAATACTCTTGGCTGTTGATTTGAAAATTATTTACTTTATTATTGTTCCATTGTCGGTGATAATTAACAAGATGTCAACATATTTTCAATATAAACAAGTTTAAAGCCATATACAGTTTATTGAAGGAAAAACAACTAAATATGGTATTAATTTGTACCACTAAACTACACATTTAAATTTACAAAATTTTTCTTTTAGTATTGCAATGATAATTGCATTATGGTTGAAAGGGAACTTTTCCCTCGTTCATGAAGTACTTTGTCAGGGTATCGCGAATCAAAAATGCTTGCCTACTGCTGTTGTTGCTGCCAAACCTGTTGACGGACTCTAAATTATAGTTTGTTTCTCGCCACTGGCCGTAAACCAATTCATTGTGGCTATCATAGCTATCACAATAATATGCTGGACAGTATATACCTCCATGTTCTGCGACTGTTTTTTTTAAAAAGTTGTGTAAAATAACACACGCTAGCACAATTTTGTCCGCGTTTTTTGGGTGGAACTCAATTGTGTTGATTAACACTCGCCACCTGTTACTTAGTATTCCGAATGTATTTTCAATTACCCTTCGTGCTCTACTGAGCCGATAATTGAAAACTTCCCTCTTTTAGTCAACAATATTCCCGGATATGGCCTCATCAAATTGGGTCTTAGTGGGAAAGCGCTGTCCGCAACAAACACATGTTGTATAACATACTGCGAGTTGGGCAAATTTGCAGGCGGCGGTACTTTTAATTTATTGTTTAAAATTTGATTTCCGAAAGCCGAATTACGGAAGATTCCTCCATCACTTTGGCTCCCATACGCACCTACATCCACAGCAGTGAATGTATAATTTGCATCGCATATACCTAGCAGTACTATGCTGAAGTGCCCTTTATAATTAAAGTATTGGGAGCCAGAATGTGGAGGGCACTTAATTTTGATGTGTTTACCGTCGATGCTGCCCAGGCAGTTGGGCATTTGCCATTTTGAATAAAATTCTTCGATAACGTTGGACCACTGCGAAGTGCTTAGTTGCCCCATATAAAGTGGGGACAAAATGGTCCAGAGTACTGTGCACACTTCTATTATAATTTGACGGATTGTCGATGCTCCCATGCGAAAAGTCCACGCCAAATATTCTCTTGATACGCCTTGTGACAAATATCTAAGACAAATAAATATAGCAAATTATACAATTTTGATGGCAAATAAAAATACTTACAATAATGTTACAACTAAACGACATTCCGGCTCAATGGGTCTTCTTATTGATTTCTTTCTTAACTTATCAATAACCAATCCCAAGAGCATATTGTACTGGGTGATGGACATTCTTGTCGCTTTAAAAAACAAATCTGGATCGTTTTCCTTGATGTATTTGAATGTGGTTTCATAAAACCCATTCGTGTGACGTTTTCTGTATAGCGGTCGAACCCACCATCTTCTTCGACGATTTGTCCTGGTCCGCTTGTATGCCAAGTAAGACAACACAAGCGAAGTTGTTACACGGCAACACTCGTCTGCTTTATCTGTTTTGTCTGTTCCATCACCTTCTAATAGATTTGATCGCGACACAATATTGTAATGAATAATCTTAATAAATTTACTTCTGTTGGGGTACTCAAGCTTCAAAATAATACACGTGTTTTTGTCTGCACTGCCAACAACCAACAAACTTTATTTCTCTTTTTGTTATATACACACATATACAAAAACAAACATATACATCTATGAACAAACTAAACAAAAGGTTTCTAAAATTATACAGCTATTTTGATACGTTATCCTAACGATAGTAGGTCTGTTCGCGTACTTTCAGTGACTGAATTTAACTAAATTGTATTGAATAATGTGGTGGCGGAAATTCAGGAAAAGTACAAAAACACTCTCATTGCATTTCCGGAAAATTAACAAACAACAGTGTCACTTGTGGGTTTTTGCGAGAACAATAGTGATTATAAAGTCATCGTAAGCGGCGATTAACTATCGCCACATAAATATTCGTCCTTCATAATAACATTACGGCGAAAACTTTTTGACGGTTTTCAATATTTTTCGGTAGCTCATACTTCACTTAAATTGACTGAAAAGGTGAAATTTAGAGTTTGCAGTAAAACTGAAAACAAAAACCGCTTAATTGCAACTGATCGTAGTACGCGAACAGACATAGCAACCCATCATGGCGCTCAGTTAATTTGAGCAAAACACTGCGAAAGTAACCAGAGTGCCACTTTCGGCATTCCGAATTGATTTCAATGTATGTTTGAAAGGTTTGAAATGCTAATTTTTTTTTCATTCTTCAATAACCTATCCATTTTGTATGGAAGTTCCCCTGCGAAGATTTTCTTCAAGAAGACTAAACGAGCTCGGATGTTTTTAAAAGAAGAGTTGTTACAGCACCAAAAATGTTAACAAATATATGAACAACATTTTTATTGAAAATAAATTAATTTAATGAAAGGAAACAATAACAGAATCAGTAATGGCATTAAAAACAGTATTTCATTGAATATATGGAATATTAATATGTTGAAAACATATTTGAAGCTTTGTCAAAGAACTGCATAAAAGCTAAAAATAATTTTAAAATCGAAAATAATTCGCAAATAAATCACAAACCATTCAGAACGAATTCCAAAAAAAAAATTATAATCCTGACATAAAATTAACGAATGTTGAAAATTTTTTGAACATGTAAAAATGGCAAATTTCAACACTTTCCCAGTTCCATCGACGTTTCCCATATACTGCTCTTGAAAAAATTTTTAACGATTTGGACGATTAAGTTTTCTTGATTCACCGTAAATTTTTCTACATTATTAATTATCAACGAAATGCCGAATTTGTCACACTGGGTTATTAAACACTGCAGGCCCCTTAAACCACATCTGCAACTGTTCGTATAGCATTTCTGCCCTAGTTTATAACGCCTGACTCGAATATCATATTATTATAATAATAATAATAAGAAACAGAACACTAAGTAAATATACTTATGACAATACTCCGAGTGGCAGGTTCAAAAACGAAACTCTTTGCACAGAAAATTTTAATCCGCCAACATTTTCAACAATGCCTTCATTTGATCGAAAAGTAAGCACCTAGTCAATACCAATAACATAAAACCAATCAAAAATAGTAACTTTTTTAACAAAATATACTGCTACAGTCAACGCAGCGACAATTCCGAACCAAATAACCATATGTAATGAACTTCCATAGAAACAACAATTTTCGACATCTGGCGCTGGCTACATCATTGTGTTCGGTCAATGCTGCAATGCCTGGCTACATCACTCACGGCAGCGTTGTTGACAGCAGTCGCAGCAGGCCACGGCTGCACATTGTGTTTCAGCAGTAAAGAGTACAGGAGCTAACCCTTTCTCCTGTTTTAGTTCTGTATTCGTAGAAAACGAGTCAATTATCTCACTCTGAATTGGCACTTGTGATGTTGAGCCAGTCGTGGTAATTTCCACTAACCATATTTACTTTTCTGTTGATTTTGCAATCGATGTCTGTTGGTTTATTGGATTTCAAGCAGTCCATCGCTGGTCCGACTTCGCGTAATGTGGAGGGGGCTGGAATACAACAAATCACTGTCATCGCATGAATTTGATTAATAATGGCTATTCGTAGGATGTATGCACATTTTCATTTAATAGTCGCTGCAAGTAGGACGACCACCTGTACTTCACCTGGTCTGAGCCACTTATGCTGCTTCTGTGTGCAACTTTACACTGGCTAGTGCGCAGTTTGAAGCCTTGTTTTAAGTGCCTTACGACTTTGGTCACTTGCCAAGTGCTGTTAGCCGTTATGTTATCATTTATGCTATTTGAGATATTGTCAAAGTATTGTCGTTTCTTAAATCTAATAATTCTATTGGCGACTCTCCGAACATTCGTCATATTTTTCCTTCTTGGCTCTTGGCTTCCGTTCTATGTAGATTTTGTAGGCAGCATTCTTTTCGTGCAGGCGCAAGCCTAGCACTACTCGCCTAACCATTCGTTTCTATCGCTTCTGATTGTATATCAAACTACTTTTTCGGCTGGTACAGTTAGTACGCTTTTGATGGCAGTGCAGATCTCGTAGATAGACATGGTGTTAGGTGTGGAAGCTATTTCAAATTCCAGAGCAGGCTGCCATTAGCTTCCAGCGTCTTGCTTCGAAGCTAATCGACGTAAAAATTAAGTCCTGACATTGCTCTGATTTCATACGTAACTAGATAGTGGTCGTAATCGCAGTTGGCTCCGTTGAAAAGTAGCACATCCAAAATACTGGAAGCCTTCCTCTTCTGCATGGGAATGTGATCGTTCAGATCAGTGGTGCGACTATCCGGCCAGGGATGCCTATGTCTGTTGTCGTTGCAGAAATTTACCGGTGATTCCACGATGTGTTTCCTTCTTTTTAACATTTTGCGTTGAAGTCTCCCAGTAAGACTTTTATATCATTTGGTGGCGGAGAATCATAAAAGCTTTCCAGATCATAAAAATCGTTCACTCGCTGCCTCATCCTTATCTTCAGTGCGGGTTTGAGCGTTTATGAGCCAAACGTTAACGAACTTTGCTCGAATGCGAATCGCACACAATCGGGCTTGAAATCGATGATTTGCAGTTTCATTTTTTTGTTCAAGATGAAAGCTACCCTGAATTCGTTACTTGCAGATTGCTCTCCACCTTTAAGGATTGTGCCTTTAAGGATTTTGTACGGTCTCATGCCTATAATCTCAGCGCCAAACAGTTCCGTTTCCTGGACAGCGAGTACATTTATTTTGTATTTCGTTATCTGTTCTATAAGGGTCATTCCAGGTTCCAATTGTGTAGTCCACGTTTCGTTTGCATAGTCATTTTCATTGATTGGATCCAAGTACGTGATGCGAAGTATCAGTTTTCTAAATGAATTTATTTTACGGGAACGGATTATTTGCCAATTGCCCTATCCCAACCTGCAGGGCCCCCGCCTGGTCAATTTTTTCGGTTTAAGTTGCGGAAAACTTGTCCTCTCTCTCCTTCGTTAACAATATTCAAAATTTGAAATATCATAAAAGTTTCCGGAAGCTACCCGACGTGAAGCTAGCAGAGCTGTAGATGGCGTTTCCATCAGGCATTTCTTAGGTTTTGAATTGCTTCTTCAGAAACCAAAAACGGATAACGCTCCTATGTTTTATATTAGTGTTTACTAGCAGGCTCTGTATTAGTGCTTAATTTCTGTGTTTAATAACACTAAAGATTGTATGGTATCGCGATCCGATACGACACAAGCTTTTAATGTGATTCATGAATAATTTTTACGGAATAAGCACAATATAGGCCAGCACTTGCGATTGCTTCTTTTGACGATCTTTTTGATGGTATTTTGTAACTTCGTACCACCGCCACACATTTACATTTGTAAGGCGCCTATACTTTTCTCTGGTAAAGATGGCTTAAGATATACATATATCCCTATAAAAAGTTGCATTTGCTAAAAACACTATTTCTTTAACAGTGCTTGTGAAACGGCTGTAATGAAAAACGGCTGATATATTAATATACAACTCATGAAGACATAGCTGCAAATATAATCGAATTTAAATATAATCGAACAAATTTGCTTGAACCAAATTTAATATTGAAAGTAAAATCTTTAAACCAGGCGACCTGTGGGCTGTGTCCTCGGTAACAAAAATAAAAAAATACTCGTTTGTATATATTCTCCAAGATTAAATTTTAAACACTGCCATAGCACCCCAAAAAATGTTCAAAATAAAACAAAGATTCAGTCTATATATTCTATTCAGTCTATTCCTAAGTCGGCGGGACACAAAGGAGCTTATTACTCCTGCATTTTCGCAGCTCATTGTTTTTGTAAGTATGACGCTCATGACAAGTTGATAAAATGAACGACTTTCGTAATTGGCAAACGCATCAAATTTCACATCGATGAAATACCAGTTATTTATCAAATCACTGTTTATCAAAACTTCAAAATACAGGTATATACAAAAAAAAAAATTTCGCACGTAGATTAAATATCAAAATTAAAATTCACTGCAAAATATTTATATTCATTTACGAAAATTCCTACGAATCATTCCAATGGACCATCAACAACATTCTACACTCTCCCATCTTTCTTTTTCTGCTACATCTGACAACAACAAAAAATTCGCATTCTGACAACTATATCGGATCATTTTTCTTTCAGACTATGCATTTAATGTTCCGTTCCGAATTAATGAATTGTTTTTTACTCTTCGAACATTCAGTGAATTCCAGAGAATTTTTTCGGCAATTTTCTTCTGTGTGTAGACCAACTGCTGTGTTATTTATTTAGTAGTGTATCCAATCCATTCACAAAAATTACAATAAACAAGAAACTTGAAATCAAATAAATTCAACTTGAATGACTCATTTTAATCCAGTCGCAAGCAGGTATGTGGTATTTTTCAATTTATCAATGGTCTTTTTTTTTAGTACCAAAAATATTTGAAGAAAATATATTTTCGGAGGTGGGACTAAAATATTAGTGTTTGGTGCACAATTATAGAAGCAATTAATTAGATTTATTGAATTAAAATTTAGCTCGTTGAATTTATGATATGGATATTTAAATGTATCCAAGTCTCTACTACAAGATTCTTTCTGCAAACATTTTTTTAAACCCTCTATTTAAACTTCCAATAAAAAAATAAGTAATTGGTTAATCATCCTCCGTATAAATATTTTTTCTGTGCGAAATCTATTTATGGTCATACCAGATTCAAAATTTATTTCAATTTCAAACGACACAGCCTTGTCAAAGCAAGAAATCAATAATTTTTGTTGTGACTCCGATTCGTCGATTTCATTATTGCCGGCAGGTAGTTCTTCAGAGTGCTAAGATTGTTACTGATTTTATTGTTACTATCTCGCTTAGCTCCGGTTTGTTGTCTTTTGCCTCTTACGTACTACGAACGAATTAGTTTATGGTCAACACAGTTATTATTATCTGAAATGTTTGTAGTATGTCTTGATTCGTTTATTTATTTCTTCGCTATCTGGCTTGACTTCAGCAACAAGTCAGCGCTTCGGGAGAGAACCACAACTGTATCGACTGAGGTGGGTTAGTTGTCCATTTCGGCTAAGTTAATAGGCTAGCTATTGATAGAAAAATAAGTTTTTTATTCGCTTCAGACTAGTTCCTCGTAGCGATGCCAAAAACATTAATTGCACGTTGGAACAGAGACACGTTTACTTTTTCTTCGTTGAAAAACATGAATGGCTAGGAGGACTGAGAGGAAATTTTGATGGGGATGTAAATATGCTTATGAGTTGATTTAGTGGTGTTGGGCTAAGATTGATGAAAGGAAAATTTAGTTTAATATTGTCAAAAAAATATGAACGTAAGAAATTTTATCACATGTAAATTTTATTCACAGCATATTCGTTATATCTTTGGATTTAGAATTTTTTTCAAATTGTTTTGTTCGTTTGATTTTATGTTTAAAAAATCGTTGGTATTATTTTCTTTTAATAATTATATATTTGCTATTTAATGACCACTTTAATGCATAAAGTGTAATTCCAAACTAACTACGGTATAGAGGCAACGCGTAGGAAAATGCACAAAAACTATCGTATAAGGTCTTGACTTGAGCGCAGAAAATTTACAGGAGCGGCCTAGCCAATCCTTTTTGAGTTACATCTTGATCCAATGTCCTGCGGAGGACAACAAGATGAAATCGAAGCATGCGGGAAGTTGAATTATATGTTTCCGCATATGATTTCCTTGGTTTTTTGTATTTCAATTCGCAAGGATAAACAGTTAATATTTTAGACACAAGTTCAAACGTTAGTACAAAGTGAGGTCTTGCGGAAAATTCAAGAAATTTCCCTGGACTGGAAGTTCGTTTCACAGGCCAATTATTGAAAATACATGCGATTTGACGTATACAGGTTGCGATACATTCGGATTTCACATTCCAAAGAGTCACTGAAGGTTCCTGTGATTAGGTAGAGGAAGGCGGTCGATCAAGTAAAATCGCATGTCAGACAATAAAAAAAAACCCAAATCAGTGGCTGCGGCGATAAGGGTATTTTACATGCACTTCAGTTTAAATCCAATTGAATGGTTATTAATGGAAAAAAGTTTTGAAGTGGGTTCAAAATTTAAGCGCAACAAGATCTGCAAAACCTGAAAAACAAGCTGGGCGTCTCTTATCAGTGAAAAAACCTTAAGATAACTATGTTTCGATAGTGTTTTATTTTTTTAATTTCATGCAATTGTTCCATTATTTTTTATTTATCCCTACACGCTGAGAAATGACCGAAATCAATATATTAAAATCTTAATATTGTTATAGTAACAGCATTGTCCCTAATACATAATTTTAACAGCTCAATATTTTATGTTAGGAAGTTACAATATTATATTTGCAGTTTAACATTATATATTAAGCTGTTAACTTTTTATGTTAAGAACATCTGTAAATATAAATGTTTTAACATCTTAACATAAATATATTACTATGCCAATATAAATGTATTAATCAAGGGTGGTGAAATTGTTGGTCATACAACAAAATACATTGCTTGTATTGTTAGTTAGGATGTTAATATTAAATTAAAATTAATGGAATAACCTAACCTTGTCCGGTCATCGTAGTTGTGTTGGGCGCGGTTAGTACTTAGATGGGGGACCTCTTAGGACCATGGAAAAATCGTATCGACGGCGTGTTAATATTAATTATTGGTATACCAATATACTATTGTAAGACGTTAATATAACTTATTGCCATGTTACTATAATATATTGGCATGTTAATATTAATTATTGGTATACCAATAGTATTGTAAGATGCTAATGTAACTTATTGCCATTTTACTATTTAATTTTGGCCTACTAATATAATATTGTAACAGACAAATTCACCACACGCATGTCAATATATACAATTTTAAGAATGCTATGTGCTGGCAATATAATGTTATTCCTAGGTCAATATAATAATGTTAAGAAATGTTTTTAATATAAGTATATTAGCTGCAAAATATATTAAAAGTAGAACAATGATTTTTCAGCGTGTACGAATGTTTCGAGTTTGATAGGAAAGATATGCATTTTCCTGCATATTTTGGTCGTTTGCTATAAGGTTCAGCTATGTGGTGCTTGACTTGACACTCATTGACAGTTTTTTCGAGACATGTTCCCTTTTGAGACACATCGACTTTTGAGGCACCTCTTCTCTTTGGCTAATAGCTCTGTCGGAGGGTCCCTGTTTTCCGAGTTCTTGCCAGATAGTTACAATCTGGTGCACACATGTTCTGTTTTTTTAGACTAAATCAGAGGAACTGAGTAATTTTGAATACATTTTTTTAGAAAACGTACTCCATATCAATTTACTGTTAACGTTTTTCAGAAAATAAGTGATCAAATCATCCAGTAACCGCTACCAAAAGTACAGTGTAACCTCTATAATTGCAGGCCCCGATAATTGCAACACTTCAAATTTGCAACAGTCAATATTTTTCTATTATAGACTCTAAAGTTGCAACTCTTGTTGGAATTTTAGAGTCGAAATCAAATCAAGACCGTTACTTTAAAAGTTCTTACCCTGTTGTATGCACTCACAACATCTTTATTGGAAGTCTAGTGGCAGAATAGTATTTTCCGGTACATCCCCCAATACGCGTGCTTGTCAAGTGGTATGTTCATGTGATTTTCGTTAAAATTTCGTTTTCTTACGTTGCTTGTGTGGTTTATTTGAAAATGTCGGGTAAAAAAGCACATAAGTTTTTATCATTTGAAGATAAAGCGCAAATTATGACAGATTTCGAAAGTGGTTCATCTATTGCCGCTTTATCTATCAAATACGGCGTCAACAAATCGACAATTAGCCGTATTATGAAAAACCAAAACAAATTCAAAAAATTTATGGTCAGTGCAGAATTTGGATCCGATAAACGGAAAACGATGCGCCAGTCTGAATTTCCGAAAATTGAGTCTGCGCTGTATAAGTAGTTTTTGGATCAACGATCAAAAAACATATCGATGTCTGCGGAATTGCTGAAGGAAGAGGCAAAATTTGTTCGCAACAAAATTCCAGAGAATTCGAATGGATTCAATGCAAGCAACGGTTGGTTCATAAAATTTAAAAAACGACACGGGAACCGGCTTCTCAAAATTTGTGAAGAAAAGCTGTCAAACAATGCAGCTGCCATTGACCAATTTGTTGAAAAGTACTATTCCAAAATCAAGGAATTGCAATTGAAGCCAGAACAGATATACAACGCAGATGAATCTGGCCTGTTCTGGAAGCTTCTTCCAGAAAAAACTTTGGTAAATTTCCGGGAAACTTCAGCACATGGACGGAAAACTAGTAAGAAGAGGATAACTTTTCTAGCATGTACAAATGCAACCGCAACGCATAAAGTTAAGATCCTAGTGATAGGAAAAGCTAAGAATCGCAGGTCATTCAAAAATGCTGGAGATCTTCTTGTGATGTACAGAAACTCTGGCAACACTTGGATGATGAGATGCTTCTTCGACGACTGGTTTCATCACACATTTGTTCCAGAAGTAAGGTTTTCAATTTCCGAAATTAAATTTATTGATTTCAATGGACTTTATTTTGCTTTAGGTCCGCAGATTCCTAAGTGCTCAGGGACTTCCACCAAAAGCACTTTTACTGCTTGATAATGCTCCATGCCATCCGAAAGAAGGCCAGCTTGAATGTGATGACGGTATGATATCCGTAATGTGCTTCTCACCGAACTGCACTGCAATCATACAACCTATGGACCAAAACGTGATTAGGGTGACAAAACTTTTTACAAAAAAAGCTTGTTGGCCCAAATTGTAAGTTCTGAGGAATCGGACACGGAGCAAATAATTAAGGGAATAAACTTAAAACACGCCGTATGTCATTTATCTGGAGCATGGGCGAAGGTCAGATCGCACGTTATTGAAAAATGCTGGGAAAAATTAATGACCCCAGTCTCTGATTGGACGGAAGAGGATTACGTTCCGCTGAGTATCATAAGATCAGAAATGCAGTGCATGAAAGGTTTAATAGACCCAATAGGTGATCTTCTGAAACAAATTGGGCCTGATGATAATTTGACATCAGATGATATTGATAACTGGATTGAGGAAACTGGAGCTGAGATTTGTTTTGAAGAGATAGACGACGATGAAACAAAGTCAGTTGACGAAAGCACCTTGGAGATAAGAGTGAACAAATAAAAAAAAATTAAGACGCAGTACGAAGCTTCAACATTTGTATTGAATGGGCTGAACAGAATAACGAAAATCTTCAGGATATAATCGATTTGCAACAATTGAAGGAGAAAGCTATTGTGAAGCAAGGCAAGAGCCAGAAGCAGGCAAAACTTTTTAACTTTTTTGAGAAAATTTGAATACATGTGTTTGAAAAATATAAAGGTGTACGAAAAGTTTTTGTTGCGCTCATTCCTTTTTAAATACAATATTTTTTTCCAATAAAAATAAAATTTATTAAATTTTTCTTCACAAAAAGTACTGACCCAAAAATTGCAACAAGTCTGTGTTTCTATTAGTTGCAATTACCGAGGCTTCACTGTATATTGAATCTACTCCATTTCGAAACTAAAATGTACCGTGCATTTTATTTGGATCCTGTGATCGCATTGGAAGCTATACGGGTAGAAATATTTTGAAGGTTACCGCACGCACAAGTTTCAGAACTTGGGAGTTATAGGTAGATTATAGGTTATAAGTTATAGGTGCTGAATGTTTTCGCGGGTGGCGCAAAGGCTTCGGAATTTAAGAAATTCAAATATCTGTCGCTTGTTTTCATCAAAAGTTGATTATCGTATGAAAATTTGCTGGATTGGCTTTAGTAAGGCAAAAACGACAACAATTATCCATATTGGCAACTCTGTTCTAATTAGCCAAAAAAAAAAAGTCTATCAAACCTGGTTTCACTTGAGATTAACTCATCCTGTGAATTGACTTTTCATTGAAAATTCTAGCTAGAAGCTTGCTCGTACATCAATGAAAAATTACTTTATAATGGATATGTGACCTGTTTCTGTAATTTGAGCAGACGTCACCGTTGGCGTCACGCAAATTCATCGCGAAAAATTCTACTGATAGAATTTGGCAGTTTCTGTACTGTACAGTTGAGAGCTACCTATACCGTGAAATGTATGTAAGACAATGGAACGTTAATATTTGGAACAGAAATAGAGAAATGTAAGCTTCAAAGCTGCTTTCGTGAGAAAGATTGCTTTTAAATTCGCTTTTGGAAGAAGGGTTTTTTACTGCTGCTCGCCAAGACGTTAGCAGCGATCTACTACCTACATGCCGCCATATTTTCATTTAATGTTTATCTTTCAGTATGAAGCCATGAAACTTCCACATCCTCAGAGACGTCTCAAAGAACTCTAACATGAAAATTCTTACTCAACTACGAAAATGGGCGTGACAATGTTATCAACAGATAGAGAAATCAAACTCTACTGATGAAACCGTAGATACACTTTCTCCATTCTAGTCCACGTGGTGAATAGATTAAATCGAGAAATGGTAGTAGAGTTTCATACAGAAACAGATAACGCTAATGGAGAACGACGTAAAAATGATGCCAAATAGAGAATTATAGTAGATTTACGTTCTATTTGCAAGTTACAATACACAAATAAATTATCTACTACAATAAATTTTCCATATCCACCAGCCCATAAATAACTCACAAGAAAAATGATTCAATCATCGATATACTATTTATCCTTCATTAAAAATTATTCATCAAACGGCGCGCTTCTTGTTCCATAAATTTCCGTTCGTTGAACGTTGCTTCGCGATCGCACTGTCATTTTCAGCAGTGTGATAATGTTGTAAGTGACTCGGAAAATTTCCAATTTGAAAAATAAAATAAAAAAATCAATGCAAACACAAAAATAGTGAAATAAAAATGTTTCAAGAGAGAAAACCGCCGCGGAGGCATCGTAGTAGAATGATTGATTGAAAGATGACGACAAGATGTCGGTCGTCAATCTTGAATTTCACCTAATGACGTCGGTTTGGTGCCTTATGCTCGCTCAACTTTGTATTGTGTAATCAGATACCGATGAAAACAAATGCATGTCGTGTTTAAGCTTGATGATTTTGTATGTGTAGCACGTTTTAAGTTATTTTTAGAAAGTGTTTTTTTTTCTTATTTCGGTGTGACTTTAATGAGATGGTGATGGTCGAATTGTGGTATATGTGATTGATTAGTTGGAAATTTAAATGAAAAATATTATTTATTAAATTAATGGGCGATTTTGTGTGAAAGGGTTTCAATCGGTAGCCATTAACTTATTTAATTCATTTTTGACTCAGAAACGAACTTGCTATGTTGCAGCATCGAATCGTAATAAATAAAAGTTTCATTTAAATTTCTTTAGAATCTTTTTGGAGATGATGCTGAGAATGACGAATTTTTCGCGGGACAATGTATTACAATATTTCTCAATTTAATACCGTAAGCACAGCTCTTAAATAAAATATTAAAAATTAAGGACATGCTACCGAGTTTGACGTAGAGGCACCAAAATGTATCCACTTAAGTTTTTCATCTCTAATATAGTAAAAATATAGTAAGTACCCTTATCATAAGTTTAATCATCCAAATCCAAAAAATCCTCGACCACCGACGGCAGCATCACATTCGTTGACTTCAGGAGTGCTAATGATCCCAAAAATAGCATTTCCCCACATTTCTGATGGCAGTTTCTCTCACAGTTTTATTACACTCCACAACAGTGCTTGTATAATATCGACGTTATGCTACTGTTTCTACATTGTAGTTTTAGCTATCAAGCCCATTATTATGCTTCATGTTAACGTAGTGACGGCAAGTGAACAAAGCCTTAAAAAAAAACACAACCAAACAATACAACAAATCAAACGAAGGAAATCGCATAAAAAGATCGTCTCTATAGGGCGACAGAAAACCATCATGCGCATGGAGAGCACTTTGATCAGAAAAAAACCACCATTGCAACCGAGTGGTTGAAACACACTAAAAAAAAATATTGACTGTGTGTCTGCACGTACTAATATCTTAAAGATATCGTCATTGTTCGTGAATTACATTGAGCATAGCAAATATGTGTACTCGAAGCTACTTACTTACTAGCAATGCTCAGTATAAATTCATTCTAATTACAAACTCGCATACAGATGTATGTACTGCAAAAAGCGTATCCGTGCAAAATGATCTTCATCGGCAACTACAATAACAACAACAGCAAAGCATATCTTGCAATTTATTTTCAATCTAAGTCCCATTAAGCGCCACAAGAACTTAAAAAAAAGATGAATCAAGAAAAAAATCCAATCCCCAATACAAATAAATGCAGAAGAGAAAGAAAAAATACGACAATCGGAGCCCAACTTCTTTTCTTTGGCAAACGCAAGAACGACAGAAAGTCGCCGTAGTTGACTTTTGAATTTCACTGAGATTATCTTTATCCACAATTTGAGTAGATGTAGTACCTATCTATGTGCTGTGAAGCCAGAAGTTGTTGCTTAGTTTTTTTTTTGTTGATCGTGACAATGTTACGTGACATTAATTATTGGGAATGGTGCACACGCGTCGTTATTGTGAATACTATTGGTGTATACTTCAAAGAATTCCTGAAGAAATGTGTGATTTAAAAAAAAAAAAACAAGAATGGGAGGATGATAACGTTGTCTGATAAGGTGGAAACTGTTTGGTGTTGATTGAGAAATCACATCAAAAGAAGCGATTTACATTTGGAAATTGAATAAATATTGGAGCAACTTACATCGCCAGAATAATATAATCAGGACTCGAAAAGTGGTAAAATACCTAAAAATGTAGTATTTGCGTATGACAGGCTTAAACAAATATATGCACACGATGGCCGCAATGGTTGCCATCATGAAATTGGCAGTTGTTTTGAATGCATTTTCAGTCTGTTATTTTCAAACTAGGCTGTAATCAAATCAATAGTCAACCTACGCAGTAGACTCGGTCAAGGACTCAATTTGAATTTAATTATTTGAAAGACAAACATTGGGCCTTTTCACACTTGTATTCTTGATGCACTCCTCAAACCGGTTTACTGGGCAAGAGACGGAAGAATCAAGGGGAAATCTCTACAAAAAGTAGAGAATTCTCCTTGACTCTTCCGTCTCTTGCCCAGTAAATTGGTTTAAGGAGTGCATCAAGAATACAAGTGTGAAAAGGCCCATTGCTTCTTCAAAACTTTGATTGTTTTATTTTTCTTTCTTTTTTATTGCTAAATAAATAGAAAGCATCTCTTTCATACGACTCTTTTAAATTTAAGTCATTTAAACTAGAAAGAGTACGTTCCAAAAATCAAGCGCCCAGTGTGGGTTTTCAGAACATACATACATATTTTTACGAATCTGAGTCAAGAAACCATTCCAATACTCTGCCTTTAGTTACATATTTCATTTAACAATCTACTGAGCACAGTAGGCATCTATACGACACCGTTGCGGGTCTGTGAGACTTCATGCACAATCAATCTTTACGAGTGAAATACTTATTTCACTCAGATGCTAACTTCAAGGAAACGTGGAAGGTTACAGAGCAGCGGACGATCTCCTCATGCAACTTGGCTGCGAATATAGAGCTCAGATCGCCCGCTTGGTCGTCAGATGCCACGGGGTACGAGGCGATTTGGATCGCTAACGAGTGAGATCCTGCATTGTCCATTTTTTTAGACTCCCAGGATTTCTACGATTCATTTTAGACTGCGCTGAGGCGACGGATACTAGACATTTTGCGCTTTTAGTACGCTTGCGTGCAGCTTCCAATACAATTCAATTGGAGCTTGCCCATTGCCGCGCCACAGGTGGACAGACACAGTAGCCGAAGCGTGTCTTCACGTTGTGCGCTACGCTGACGAAACCATGAATCGACGCTTCAATGGACAGTAGGCCTTAGATTTGCATAATTTTTGTAGACTCGCAGGATTGTTTTAAGACTTCCTTGGTTTATTGAAAGATTGACTAAGTGGGAACTCAGATTACACAGCGAGTGATCACAAATCGTGATCACCGATCAGATCGATGAGACCAGGCAAAAACGTCACCACTCCCCGGTAAATGGCTAGTCTGAAGATGGTTGCGTGGCTCGTTTGAAATGAAAAGCTTAGAAATTTTGAAAAGCTTAGAAATTTAGGACCACATTGACTGGAGCAGCAGCAGACGCCACTGCTGACAGCACTTTTGGCAGATTCGCAAGGCATGTGAAGATTCAATGCTTAACGAAACCTCTTTCGTAAAAGGCAACTTTTGTACTAATGGAACGATGAAATTTGAGGAGGTCAACTCAAGCCTGCGGAGCGATGACTACAAACACGCGAGCGATATTTGTGGAGCGTATCGTCGCTGCTTTTAACACATCCACCAAGGGAGCCTAATGGAATGACGCATTCATCACCTGGATTTTTATGCTATAAAAGTTTTCAGAAAACCACAATGGTGCATTGTGCTTTAAATGCGTTTTTTTTTTAAATAACAGGGCTTACAATGAACGTGTGGTGTGTGAAAATGAGTACTACATTTGCGGATTTGTCCCTTAATTTTCCACAAACTTAATCAAGGCTATTTTTTTATAATGTCGTTCAGAATATGCTAATAGTAATTTAAATGGAAAACAATGAAAAATAGTTTTATATTTCCAGACACAGTTCTTTAAATATCAGAATTCTTCATCAAAAAAATATTTATTTCAAAATAGATCATTTAAAATTATTCTTAGCTGTTTTTTATGTATTTTTCAAACTACGATGTACTGATTTTATTTCAAATTTTAATCGCAAAATATGAATTTGACTTGAAAAACTATAAATCTTGATGAAGGATTTTGACAAAATATGCTATGCATTTCGTTAAAAAAACTAATTCTTCGTAAACATTTCTCAAATGATCTTTACCATTAGCGGCATCAAGTACTGAAGTTATTAATATTCTAATTTTAGAGTCGAAGTTCCATATAGATTTGAAAGAAACAATAATTTAATTATATATATTCCATTTCCGAGTCAAGGTCATAGATTTTTGGTACAAATTCATAATATTTTCGAGTGTAATTCATAATTTTTTAAATCAAATTCATAATTTTCTCGAGTCAAATCCATAGTTTTCGGAAGTCAAGTTGGTAATCCTTTCGAGCCAAATCGAGTTAAATTCGTATAATCTTAAGGTAAGTTCATATTTTGCGCATCAAATTCATAAATTTCTGATTGCAGTCTGGAGGTGGCATTCAAAGCAATATAAAATTTTCCAGGGTATCATTCAGAAACTTTGAATTCAGAGCTATTTATTTCAAATTTATAATTAAAAGTATGATTTTGTAGAAAACTTTGTTGAAAATCGTAAAAATATTGCAGGTGCTTTTCACTTAAAATTCTAAAAACTCGTTCTCGCTTATCTCATCCATAAATCATTCGATAGAACTAGGTTAGGTTAGGTTAAAGTGGCTGCCGGTCCACAGAGGTCTGCCGACCGGCACACATAGGCACAAAAGAGGCCCGTTGTGATGCCACAATAATTTGTGACTCTCTCCTACTCACTGAATTCGGGAAACCATCTGCTTCTCTTAACAAATCGCGCTATCCCCTTTAGATTAACCAGGGGCAACTCAGTCAGGTTTGAGAGAAAGGAAGCACCAATTGCCACCAACCTTCTCCTTGCCAGCGCCGGGCACTGACACAAGAGGTGGAGGACGGACTCCTCTTCATCCTCAGAGCCGCAACTCCGACAGTAATCGTTAAACTGCACTCCCAATCGTTGTGCATGTCGTCTTATAAGGCAGTGGTCCGTAAAAACTCCCACAGTGCAACGTAGAGCACTTCGAGTTAAGCCTAAAAGCTGCTTGGTGCGATGCGCATCCATGGATACCCAGGACTGCCTTGCTTTGCACAGGATGATTCACCTGCCCAGGACCTCCTAGCATCCTCGAGATATTTTTGCCTGATGGCCAGTTTGACCGATGTCATCGGTATACCTATTGAGAGGGAGCAGGAGACCTCTGGCAACAAGGTTCCAAGCCTTGCTAGCTCATCGGCCTCACAGTTGCCCTGAAAACCCCTATGTCCAGGTACCCAAATCAACTGCACAACCGAATGTCTCGACATCTCCCTAAGAGATGCACGGTATTCAACAACAATTATGGGCACTGTACAAGGACCAGCGAGGGATTTAATAGCCGCTTGGCTATCTGTGAAAATGCCAATATTAACCCCGAATATTCGATTACACAGAAGCCAGTCGATTGCCTGCAAAATAGCCGCAACCTCCGCCTGAAAGACACTACAATGGTCTGGTAGACGAAAGGACAGCTTGAAATTCAGCTCATCTGAGTACATACCACCTCCGACTCTATTGTTTAGCTTTGAGCCGTCAGTGTACACACGGAGAAGCCCACTTCCGAGGGCGACACCATCACGCCATTTATCCCTACCAGGAATGCGAGTTGTGAACTCCAAATCTAGTAGGCACTGCGGAGCGATGTAGTCAACACCCGCTGGAGCGGGAACTCCCTCAACCAAAATCCTCGCATGGCAGAATTCTGTTCTATTCCATGCCGAGATACAATTCAGTCTCACAGCAGCAAGATTAGCTTGCTGTAAGATAAGTAGATTGGTTGGCAGCCAATGAAGTAACACGAATAGTGCCTTAGTAGGGGTGATGCGGAGCGCACCAGTTACAAGTAGTGCTGCCATTCTCCGCACTTTTTCAAGCTGCTGGTTGCAGGTAGCCTTAATAGCACCCTGCCACCAGAACGCCACCCCAAACAGTAGAATCGGCTCAACCACAGCAGTGTAAAGTAAATATACGTAAATATAAAAATTAAAAATTTGATAAGAAAAACTCGATAACACCAAGCAAAACATCCTATACCGACCTTTTTTTATCAATTTATTTCATAGCCGAATCGAAATTATGAATTCTCGATTCGAAAACTTTGGAATTTTTTTTTACATTTAATTCAGTATATCTGACAACGACTTTAAATTGATAGTGCAATCCCATCTTGGACGTAATTAATTAACGATAAGGTTCGTGCTTGAAATGGCCAAGGTACGTACATATGTATATAATACATACTTCAAGCAAACCGTGTAAGTGATCGATCGCAAGGCGACATGATGCGATACTTTCAGATACAAATAAATATTCTCGAATGAACGAATATCTATGTCTCCGCCGTCAATTTGTGACGACAGCAAAATTGAAAATTGGCGGAATGTGAACGTGTTATCCACATTAATGCGTTAATTAAAATTTTATCAATGAAATTACTAAAGTTCTGCTGGTTTCGAGAAAATTTTTGCAAGAGTGGCAGATAATTTTGTTCGACGAAAACGGTATGTACGAAATTTTTGAGTTGTTTTTTTTTTGTTTGATTTGGCTGTAAAAAGATTTGTCGAAGCATTAGTTAGTGTTTATGGCAGTTGTTTTTGATTGTGTTGTAGAAAATGAATGAAGTTTAGTATATTAACATAAAGTTTCAGCTGTATCTTCACATTCTCAGCATAAAGTGGGAGATTTACTTGCTTCTGATTACGATTATGATTAAAACTGTTAAGTAGATTTTATATCACCTTTTTCAGAATTAGGGCACTACTTCTTAACATAAACAATCTTTGCACGGGACAATATATAGTAATATTAACAAGCATTTGGTTTTACATCCTATTCCGAACTTATAATAACATATCTTCATTTTCACGATTTTCGATAAAATTCCAGCACCCAGTTATTCTACCTCTAACTACTCGAAATACTTGATCCTAGACTCTATTTTGAACCTCAACAAATATGCGAAAATTTCTCATCGAACCATTTATAGATACACTAAGCCAAACGAATGACTCAAACAATCACCACTATTAGTTTCACGGACAAGCCAACTATCATCTCAGTTCATATTATAACATGCAATCATAATAGCAACAATCATAACAACAACAACAGGTCACAAAGATTAATTCTGTTTTGAGCGGTTCGTTGATTCGCGTTTTTATTCTCGGTTCTCGTTTTGATTGTCGTCGTCATTTTGATGTCACATATGCAGCAGAAGGCAGCAGTCAAGAAATGTTATTGTTCCGTTCAACTAAGATTTTTGCATTACGAGTAAATATTACTTATTGTGAAAACGACAGAAATTTATTGTGTCATCTGTTTAAGATACAAATTGTTGGTTGGAATACGAAAAACGTTTATGGAAAATTGGCTGCATGACTGAAGGAGAATTGGGGATGAAGATATGAAAGATATGGTCCGTTTTGTTTGATTTCATTACTATGCATTTGCGTTCCGAATCTTTGAAGGTTTATCAGGTGCTTGGATAGTTTCTTTGATTAATTTTGTTGATTTATTTGATGATGATGATTCATGTGGTTGATTCAAGCATGAATGTGATTTTGCGATTAGTCAGAGATTTGCGTTGATTGAATACTATTTTATTCAGTTCTTTTGATGATATTTCATGTGTTGAAGGTTGTTTAACCGAGCTTACAAGGTAGCGGGTGAAAGTACATATAGCCCCTATTTCGAATCCAGCCAAGAACGAACAAATAATAGTCACAGTTTTGATTTTGAGTTGATTCGGCTCTGATAAATCAAGAGTGAATTAGGAGTTCCGAACGAAATGTCTAGCAACTTCCTCAAACTTGCAACGAGTTGTAGGCAGGGTAACGATGTTCTGTAAATTGATTCATGATGAAGCCAACCTAATTTGTGAAATATGTGATATCGCAATGTAGCCAACTTATAATAATAATATATAAATCGCCATTGCACAACATGCGGAATTTATGAATGATACCGTTAGATACAGTGGCGGCTCGTGGGAATCAATGTAAGTGGGGCTAAGTCTGCAAGGACCAGTACTTACTTATATTGGAAATTCGGAACAGTTTTATATTTAAAAATTTAACCCCATTTTTAAATATAATTTTTAAACATATTTTTTTAAATAAATACTATGCACAAATAAGTCAATTCAGTAATAAATTCCTCCGGGAAAATTCTACTAAATATTCGCATCAGCTTATTGCTGCCTATTTTTCCTTGCGCCTATTTGTCTGTTGAATAAATCTATCACCTGCTCATTAAGATGTTCAGCTTCTTTACTAATAGATAATACTGCAAATAAATTGAAACGTTTTTTATATTTATTATAAGTTTTAAAAGTTTCAGTATTCTTTAGGTTGCTAAATTATCTTTCAGAATCTGCTGGATCTAATTGGAGTGATCAAACGTATTTAAATTAAATTATTTATTAGTTAAACAGAAGAAATCATATTATTATCTTTATAAGAAGCTTTACAATTCAGTAGCAGATGACATATTTAGAACACTTCATTATTGTATATTAATTTTGACTGGATTAAACTGGATTACTATCATATCCCAAACTTATCAATCCTACAACATGAGGATCGTATAGTTTTTTCACCATTCATTCCTTAAGATTAGACTTCCTTGATTTCAAACTATTTCTAATTGAATTGAATTAATAAATTAGATCCTAGGTTAGGTTAATGTAAAACATTATGAAGAATATTCGAAAATTTTTTTAAAAAAATCACTAGAAAAAATTAAAATGATCATTATTCATATGACTTAACAATTCGATTACTTCTATTATCGTAACAACGTCCCAAGCTTCCCCTTTAATTAAATCAAAACAATAAATTTTAAAACTTTCAAAAACAGATTCTTTTATTCGGGGACTAAGAATTCCAGCAAATTACCATCGATCTTGGGGTACTTCTTTGACTTTGGTAAATTTTAACTAATAAATATTTATGCTTTGAATAGCACGAAGATTAAAAATTGTCACTTCCCGCATTTGACGTAAGAAAACTTTTTAAAAGTGTCTTCAAAGATCAATTATATTATAAACAGTGTATATTGTATTGTCTCACACATTTTTAATGCAATCAACATTTTGCATAAAATACCATACGTACAGACCTGTCTGTATCATATCGTCGGGTGTACGCCAAAACCATGAATGTGCTTTTTTGGTGATTTTCAGTTTTTCATGTCACTGTACGCGGAATTCTTATACAAACAATTTGCCAAAACCGGAAATGTAAAATTCCATTTTATGCCTACACAAAATCAAAATTTCAATTTTATGAATTAACTTAAAACTAAGTTTTTGCCAAATGCGTTACACCAAAATCATGAATGTGCAGATTCATTGTTTTAGTGTAACGGAATAGTATTAGAATATTATCTTCCATATTTCAAAAAAAAATGTTTCTTATATTTGAAAACTGATTTATAATATTACGTCAAATTTTCAAATTGATTTTACTCGACATAGCATTTTAGCGCATTCATGGTTTTGGCGTACACCCGACGATATTAAGTCATTTTTGAGACGAGCACAAAATTTTTCTATCAGATTTATCATATCACGATAATATCAACAAGCACTGTAAAAGCAAAACCATCGTTTACTCTTCAATTGCAAAACCCAATTAGCTTAATTTAACCCACTGGTACTACACAAACTTTATTCAGTTAGCGAACGACGAACAAGCGATATACCAATAGAAGCTTAAGATTAGGGCTTAGTCCGTTCGTTACTCTTTTTGCCATTGCGTATGAAATGCACACACTCTGCGCTCAGTGATTTTTTTCATTCGTTTCCTCTCTTTTCTGGGGCTAGTTCAACTTAGCCCGGCGCACATTGCATGTGGAACAGAATATGGAAAGAGAATATGAAAAGAGCATCGCGCGCATATTGCATATAAGTAAGTTCTCTTGTATTGAATTATATGTACATACGAATTTGTGAATGAAAATGAAATACAAATTTCGAAAGAGACGAGACATGAATGGATTTTAAAGCGAAGTATTTTAATCATTTGTTTCGCTAAAATGAAATTTTATAGTTTGTAATAATTGAAATAGAGATTGGTTTCTTTACATTTTGGAATGAAAAAGGATGGTGGGGCTAAGCCCCACTAGCCCCATACGTAGAGCCGCCACTGGTTAGATAAGATATGTCATGCTTGAGTAGCTTAGCAGGTGGAGCACTGGCTTCTAGTGTGTGGGGTCCCTGGTTCGACTCCAGGTTCCAGGCTCCACGAAGGATCGCGTACCGAAATGAGTTTTCCTAGCTGTGAGTAGGTGCCTGAGTAATTCAGGTGTAAAGTGAGCCGTGGAACTAATCACTCAACACTTGTATTTACATTGATGGTAAGTTTGTGATGAAGCTCTCTACCAGTTTCAACCTTTACGCCCAACAAGTATTGTCGTGGAATAACTTTACTTTTACCGTTAGATAAAGATATAGTAAATGAAATTAATACTGGAAAATGTTCAAAAAACCGTATTTTCCTATTATTTTCAAGTTATTCATGAAGAAAAATAACATAAAACAGTTAATTCGCATACATTGGCATACTCAATCTTACCAAATTAGTCTAAGCACTCCGATGATTGAATACGGAAAGTATTCAAGTCTGGATGATTGAGCGTTTTTAGGGCTGGCTTGGTTTCGCATATAGGCTGCGACTCTGGTTATAAAGTACAGTAATTATTCATGCTCAGACGATTGTGCTGCAAAAGAGCTACTGTAATTTTCAAGACTGTGTTTATAGAAAAAAATACTCTTTAGAAACAAAGTAAATAATCGCACGAATAACCACCAATCGATCCTTGTCAGCCATTTTCAAAATTTTCCCTCACTATTGAACCTTCAAACCAACGTCTCAGTAGCCTTGTGAAAAATTCACAATCTGTATTAAATGTCAAACTCAATTCTCTTTCAAGTCAACTTGAGAAGTTTCATTTGCATATCAGAGAAGTTTCATTTGCATATCAGAGATATACGCAACAGCTAAAATTTAGTTTTCAAGCTCAACCTAAGAGATTTTGGAATTTTGTTAATTCTAAGACTTATAACGATGGGTATCCACTCACATTTAAATTTAACGACTCATATATTCATGATCCCTTCGATATTGGTAATTTGTTTGCTTCTGTTTTCCGCAAAACTTATCATACGGACTTGGTAAACTTCAGACAGTTTTCACCCTACTTAATGAATTCAACAGATTCCTATTAGGAGATGAAGGATTTAAAAATTGACGAGGACATCATTATCGCTTTATTTAATAAACTTGACAATAATATAACACCCAGTTCAGATGGTATACCTAATTTGGTCCTGAAATATTGTGTGTCATCATTGAAAGCAGGCATCTTTCCTCATTTCAACAAATAATCCACCGTCACTCCTGTATTCAAGAAAGGAAGTGACGCTTGCAACTATCGACCTATTGCAAAATTGCCCTACGTCGCTAAACTTTTTGAAGCCATAGTGATGGATATAGTATCCTTTCATTGCAAATCCATAATGGCTTCGTATCAGCTCGGTTTTATGAAAGGTCGTTCAACCACAACCAACCTGCTTGAATTCTCTCACCAAGTAACCAACTCAATTGAAGCTGGCCTCCAAACTGACTGTGCCTACACACACTTGACAAAAGCCTTTGATAAGCTTAACCACTCTATACTTTTAGCTAAGCTTCATTTTTTTCAATTCCGTAACTTGGTTTTAAATTGGGTTGACTTCTACTTGACGAATCGAACCCAAACTTGTATCCTTTGCCAGTGCCTTGTCATCTGAAATTAAAACCACGTCTGGGGTTCGACAAGGTAGTCATCTAAGCCCTTTATTGTTTGCCTTATTTATTAATGATGTAGGTTGCATTCTGCAGTCATCTTCTGTTCGGCTGACGTTCCGATGACGCTAATATTTCCAAAGTTGTGAAAAACTTTAACGATTGCAGTGATTTACAGCAGGATCTAAACAGATTTGCTAGCTGGTGTTTCGATAACAATCTCCTTATTAATCCTGACAAGTGTACGATTATATCTTACACACGTAAAAATAATCCTGTAATCTATGAATAGTGGCATTTCACGGAAACCGGGCAATGGAAACAAGTCGAGGTTCTGGATTTCGTTCATATTGTGCATAGAAGTAGAATATGCACGTGAATACACAATATTTTTTTTATGGGATTTAGTTGTCGAGCTATGGACTGCAGAATAATTGACGAAATTGATGAAAGGTTTTTTTGGAAACAGATTCTGAGTTTCACAAAATTTTTTTTATAGCATTAAACATGCTGATTGGTATAGAAAATCAACTGTTCTTTTCAATTTTGAAATTCAATTTGGAAAAATAAAATGTTTTCTTATGTAAAACCGAAAGTAACCTTTTTTCAAAATCAATAATTCAAAATCAAACATGTTAGTGTGAAGAGTTCTTTAAATTGAAGTTCTCAAATTTAACATACCATGTATCCATTAATTCAAATATCATTTCTTTAAATGAATCACTTATGTCTAAACGTTCGATTAAACTTTCAAAACCAAAAAATATTCTCAAATAAGTGAAAACATTCCGGAAGGGATCTACCTAATCCATTAAATCAACTCTCTGAGGTTTGGTTTATTTTTTCAAGTAACTCTGATACAGTGAACTAGATAAAAGATAAGAAGATATTTTGCTGTCACATAAATCCTACTACCAAACAAGTAAAAATAAATGTGTGTTTGGCATGAAAAAACTGCACTCCGAAAAAACTATGTGTTTCGAAACGGATGTCCATTCGTGGGAGTTTTGCATTTTCACTTCGAAATCAATTTGTTTCGTGTTTGCCGCCGCTGCTGTCAATGCACAATGCATTCTAAGCTAAAGTTGAATTGGCGATGTGTCCGCGGTGCATGCATTTGCATGCGCATGAATGCATAATATATGCGATTTGCACAAATGTCTCCATCTATGGGATGGCAAAGGTGACTGACTACTTGAGCTGACTACTGCGAATACGCGTGGGTTTCATGAATACATTCCACTGACCATGATATACTATCCATTTATTTTGCAGCCAAATTCGAAAAATACTGATTTATTATTCGATAAATTTTTCAAAGTACCGGACTAGTTTTTGCTCTATTTGATATGTTTTAATCTCGAGTTTTTGTGGTGTTAGTTGTGTGGTCCCTCTGTATTCAAAAAACAACACTTTATCACGTCACTTTGAAAATCAGCACAAAAGTATATGAAGTTGCATATTCGTGCTCTTATTTGATCGCATAACCCAATCTTTGTCATCTCAATTCCGCTTCACGAGTACCCACTCGATAAACAGTACTTCGTAAAATACAACTTACACATTTCGGACTCAGTACTTCTATAATCAGTTTAATGTTTTTAGCCTCATAAGTGGGCACAATTGAAGTGGTATAATCGATTATAGAATGTCACGCGCATGAAACACACTATAATTTTCAATTTTAAAATGTAGAAGAGTACTGAGCACTTGCACCACTTCTGCAACACAGCCATCGATTCAAAGTTGCATGCGCAGGTCGTGCGAAAACTCATGATTCATGTTCGTGCATTCAATAGTGCCAAGTAGTCGTATGTTTCCGTACACAAAATATTCGAAAGACAAGCAACTAACTGAACATGCGAAGACAAGTGACTTGTTCAACATTTTAATATGCAGATGCGAGATATGGGATGCTGTTAGTTAGTACATACTAGCCATAAAATTTGGCGAGAAACGAAATTTGAAATTGTTGTTTTAGGTGAATTCATTTTTATGTATATAACAACGGCAAGGTTGTTTTAATTGAATGGCATTGGTTTTATTGTGATTAATGGTGAAATTTTTAAGTAGATATCCCTAGTTTGTATTTTGCTAATAGAATTGAAACTATTTTGAAATTGGAACATCTAAAAAAGTTTCAGTTGTTAAGCCTAAAACATACATATTATTCAAAACTTATCCTTCCGGAAAAGCGGCAATCAATACGCGATTTGTTTTCAAACCAAAGAACAACACAAATCACAATTTTAAACCCATTGGATATTCGTCAGGTTTGTCTAGTCGAGTGTACATAACCAGCTGCTAACGTGTGTCGCCCCTGTTTCAAATCCGACCATATGCTCCGGGTTTCGACTTAACTTGGCGCTAAGTCAAGAGAGGGGGGTAAATCGAGTCATTCTTATAAAGGGGTATAGTTAAAATGGTTACAGTTATAGTTTACTTTAGTTTTAATTGGATCTTTATATCTCAAGCTCAGTGTTTATTATTTATAAGAGATCAATCAATATAATATCATTAAAGAGGAGTTAAAAAATTTTTTTTTTATCATAGACGGATCATATGAAAATACTTTACAGGAATGGCAACCAGTGGCGGCTCGTGTCTTTAAGATTCGGGAAGCAGATATATTTAGGCATAGTTTTCCAAAATAAACAAGTAGGAATTTCAGCGCAGCAAATACATCAAAAGTTGCATTCATTTTCCAATTGTTTGACTCAGTGACTTTTCTACTCATTATGATCACCATCAATCTCAGTAATATTTAAGTGACGCAAGATTACAAATTACAATGCAAGATATTGCAAATTATAACTATTTTTTTTAAATAAAATGTGAAAATTAGAGGTCCTGGTCACCACGAATCTATAAAGTACTTTTATCTATTCAAATAGTCTAAGAGAAAAATATACCGCAGTAGATGTTCTATTGTGAAATTCAATTTTCAAGACAAAATGAATTAAACCTTCGGCAAACAACGTGAAAATAATTCCTCACCCATACAAGGTGGGGTTAGATTTACCTCATAAAGCATTTTATCTATTCTGTGTATACACATATTAAACAGAACGTGCTCAAATATTTCTTTTATACTTTGTATAAACAAGCAATAATATAAAACAAAGCATTTATTTAAAAAAAATACTTTCATACCTCTTCCATAAAATCAGCTTCATGTCTTTAAGATTTGGGGTTGAAATAACCTCACGTTGTATGCCGAACGTTAATACTCTTGTTCTATTTAAGTGAAAAGCCAATATCTTTCTTCAATCATTCCAATACTAACTTACGCACTTTCAGCACAAACAAACAAACAGACAAATCAGAATAAACTCTTGAACTCAGTAATAAATCCATTACAGAAACGAAACATACAAATAACATCTTACGTTAAACAACGAATTCATTACAGTATTCATACATACTAATAACATCCTAAACTCAGTCACCCAAAGCATACCAGCTCCAAGTTCTGTAGCGAAATAGAAACCAAACAGAGTACGCTACAAATCGTGCTGCGTCCATTCACAAATATTTCTGGGCCATTTAGCAGCTGAATAAGCGAGGGGTTTTTGATTTTCTATACTCAAGAAGACGCGGTGAGCTGAGCAGCGTCCACGCTGCTATTCGGGAACATTCATTGCAAAGTGTTTACGACCATCGATTGCGTTATGCTTGCAATGGGGTGTATGCACACATTATGGTACGTGCATTGAGGCAAGATCACTTTAGTGTTCTGTGTAGCATATTTCAATACGCTGCAATGAACTGAGCGTTCTGGCTTACAATGGTACGAGAGATGCTTGAGGTTTTCACTCAAACGCAAGATATCCGATCGCGTTGCTGTAAAACTACTTGCAAGGCAATTTGGCTGTAAGAACTATCTCGTGTGTGAGATGAATAGTGTTTTGAGTTTGGTAAATTTTTTTATTGATGTTGGATCTAATTCATATAAAATCAATTGATTTGCTTTGAATTTCAATATGTATGGTTAAGCTATTTTTCTTGTATAGGGAATATTTAGCAAGGGAAGCACTGCTTCCTTTGCGTACAACGACGAGCCGCCACTGATGGCAACAATCTTTAAATTTGTTGGAACAATATTCATATATATATATATATATATATATATATATATATATATATATATATATATATATATATATATATATATATATATATATATATATATATATATACATATATATATATATGTATATATATACATATATATATATACATATATATATATATATATATATATATATATATATACATATATATATATATATATATATATATATATATATATACATATATATATATATATATATATATATATATATATATATATATATATATATATATATATATACATATATATATATATATATATATATATATATATATATATATATATATATATATATATATATACCCCTTATCACTTGAATAGCCCACTTGGAAAATCCGAAATAACTCTTCCATTGTTTTTCCGAGAATATTGGCATAAAAATCGTGAACTCATTGTAGACCGTAATGAACATCTTTCTGGTATTGAGATTTAAATTTTCGAAAACTGTGGCAATAAAAAATGAGTAACGAAAAAAATGCTTTTTTCAGCGCGTCAATAGAATAGCCCACTTAGTATTTGTCTATACTGTGTGTCGAGTGTATCAATCTCCGGTTAGTATTTATTTGAGTTTTCACATTTGAGGACTGTTTCTATGTTAAAATTCATTTTTTGAGAGAGATCAACGTGTTGGTGTGCAAAAGGGGACGCGGAAAATCTTTGAGTGGCCGAGAAAAAACTACCATCTCGGTTTTAAAGGGAGAAAACTTAACTAACAGTGGATTGCCAGGCGAATTAACAGAAGTAGTGAGAAACTTTTTAAAGGACAAGGATAAAAATAATGTGGGACACGTTAATAAAGTGACAACAGAGCAAGAACGGCGAAGAATTTTGAGGGAAGTATCGAATTCGAAGGACTATGTGAGCAAAATTCGTGCAAAAGTTGGAGTTACTGGAAGTGTTTCAACGGTTCGTCGAATTTTTAAAGGATCTCCGAATATGACACGCAGGAAACTGAAGCGTTAATCGTTGCTACAGGAGCGTCATATGGTAGCGCGCCAGACATTCGCAAAGAACCATATTTAGCGACGAAAAAAGTTTCATTTAGGCGGACCCGATGGCTTTTCATATTATTTTCACGATTTAGGAAAGGAAGAATTGGTATTGTCTCGACGTAACGCAGCGGTTGGATAAGTCATGGTATGGGGAGGAATTTTCTTCAATGGGGTTGTAGATTTTTTGTTTTGTCCGGTCGTCAGAATGCTGCAAATTACCTAGAATTAATGAAAAACGAAGCAATAAGATGTCGCGAGGTGTTGGAAATCCAGGATGTAATTCTTCAGCAGGAAAATGCCCCAATCCACACTGCATGTATAGTGAAAATTTGGTTCGAGTCGGTAAATTTAAACGATTTAGACTGGCCTGCAATGTCACCCGACCTGAATATTATTGAAAACGTATGGGGATACTTAAGTCGAAAAGTTTACGAGAGCGGAAGACAATTTGACCACCGGGAAGAGCTAATAGCCGCCATACAAGAGGAGTGGAAAAATTTCCAGTAAAGTACCTGCAAACTCTAAACAAAAATTAAAAAAAAAAACGAATTTTTTGAAGTAATAAAAGCGAAAGAGGGCCACACCCATTAAGCAAATTTTGTTTTTATTTTATTGTTTTCGGCTGTTTTTGCCACCTGGGCTATTCTATTGACGCGCTGGAAAATGCCATTTTTTCGTTTCTCATTTTTTATTGCCACAGTTTTCGAAAATTAAATCCCAATACCAGAAAGATGTTCGTTACAGTCTACCATGTGTTTACGATTTTTATGCCAATATTCTCGGAAAAACAATGGAAGAGTTATTACGGATTTTCTATGTGGGCTATTCAAGTGATAAGGAGTTAGATTTATATATATATATATATATATATATATATATATATATATATATATATATATATATATATATATATATATATACTCGTATATATATATAATATATATATACAAATATATATATATATATATATATATATATATATATATATATATATATATATATGTATATATATATATATATATATATATATCAATATATATATATATATATCAATATATACATATATATATATATATATATATATATATATATATATATATATATATATGTATATATTTAGCAAAATGTTTTTAAAAATTAAAAATTCATGATTCAATCTTACTCCAGTTAAAAGTTTCAAATAGTCAACTAATCTTGAATTTTATTTATTTATTTATTTCTTGCCACAACAAGGCGTGTTAGTAACAAATAAAATCACCTTAAATCACATCAAACCCTATGCAATTTTTTTCCTTTTCTTATTTTTTTCTTTTTTCTTATTTTTCCTCCAAACATTTCTTGAAAATATCCTATTCGGTATGTGTATTAATCTATTTTTGGGAGTAAAGTTATGATAAGGAGAGAAATTCTGTTTTAAAAGTAGATAGATATTAAATATTTTTATAAACCAAGAACTTATTAAGGGTCCCTTTTTTAAAGGCAGCAAAACTTATTATTATTTTTTTAAATGTTTTTGACAAGTCAGCTTAGATGACTGTTACTTTTATGAGATGTCCTCTGTTGAATTTTTCCCGACAACCTTTTCGGTGTTTGTTGCAAAAATACCAGAATTCCCCAGTGACGCATCAGAAGATACTGGATTTACTTCACTGGAATATATTTGGATTTGACGGCTACAGTACGAGGAGTGATCCAAAAGTAATAGTAATGAATATTTAATAAACGCGTTTACGTTTTAAAATAATTTTTATTTTCCTACGTAGTCTCCTAATGAGTCAAAACATTTAGACCATCTTTTTCATTAGCCGTGAATATCTTTAGAAAGAAAGTCCTTGTCTTGAGTCTCCAAAAATTCTTCTACAGCAACGATCAGCTGGTTATCTTCTTGAAATTGCCTACACCTGAGCTGTTCCTTGAGCCGAGGAAAGATGCCGAAATACTTCGGAGCAAATTTAGGAGAAAAGGATGGTTCTTCAACAAGTCTGAAACTTGCCTTTCGAGTGGCAGCCATCGCAGCTTCGGTTTTGTGTGCAGTGCAGGTGCGTTGTCTTTTTTGCTTAGCACACGGTTAACATTTTCGGTACCCAACGCATAGAAACCTTGATTCATATGCAACTCGTAGGTAACAATTCTTATGATGCTGCCATATGAGGTCCCTAGGACCTCAGCAAGACGTCCAATTGTCACTCTATAGTCTGCTAAAACAAAATCTTTTAATTTTTAACGTTATCTTCGGGAAGGTACGTAGATGGGCGTTCTGGCCATCCACATAGCTGTTCTGCCCACGCAATTAAATTGCTGATAGGGGAGTTGTGTGCTTCCTTCATTGATCCTGTAAGGGGTGAAGACTCTTCTACCTTGGAGATCCTCCTGAAAGGATCCGACGCCGGTAGTAAAACCGTTTGTGGCATTATCTGTTATGGTGGCCAAGTGGCAAGCCTCCTTAGCATTGCAGTCACAATGGTTGAGTAGATAGATCCTACGTATACAACTCTGAGTTGTATACGTAGGTTGAGTAGATCGATCCTACGTATACAATACACTGCTAATCAGACAGGGTCAGTGAACACATTTTTCATGAAAATCCTCCCGACACATTGACCGACAAGACAACACATTTCGCAATTCATTCATTCATTACATTCTTAAATACTCACATTTTCCGCGTTGTTAAACCGAAAATTATGAAAATTTCTTCAAAAGTAATTAACTTGTTTGTGTTTTGGCTTGTTGTGCCATCAGCATCATTGTTGGTGTGTTGCTGTTGTCTTCATCGACGACGGTCGTCGCTCGTCGGACTCATAGAGCACACAACAAGCTACGAAAATCTAGTTTTCGTTAAAAATATTAATTTTGTTTAACAAAAAAAGAATCTTCACACTTGGCACCATTCACAGACAGAACAACAGGAATATGACACGAAAAGTCGAAACTGAAAATTCATCGTTTTTCGTCGAAAGTCGAAGAAGAAATTGAGAAATTTTGATTGAGTGGAACTTCCTGCTTTCGAGGGTGCTTAAGCGACAGACATAAATTTTTAATGTGCATGATGGGACGAAATAGGTAGGTAGGGAGACGTGCGTAAGGCACGAATGAAGGCATAATATGCTGTGGCATTTTTCATGGAAATTTTGAATGAAAATGAAAGTTCTGAACGGGACCAACGAAATGGAATTGTTGCCAAAAATTTCATAATCATCTAATATTTATAGTTGGGATGTGAACAACCCTGCTTAGCTGATTTGATCTTGGAAAATTTTGGATTAGTTTGGTAATTAGTGGGAAATCATACCGTACAATAAACTATGTCATCCACATCTCCTTGAAAAAGAATCCAAATATTTTGGAGCGCATTCCAAAGTCACTGAAATCTTCTAGCACGTGTGTCTTGAAATTAATGAACCACCAGAAACAAATTCTAGAATTCCTCTAACCACTTTTTGTCACCACTAAAAGGTTACGACTAATTTGGCGCCACTATTAAATTTACATAAGCCATCATCTATCTGATATTTTACTTTGATACCATTTTCTTATCGAGAGAAAAAAAATACGTTCAGTATTAAATTCACAGCAGGAGTATGAAAATGCAACTGAAAAAAGTTGATTGTTATATAAAATGGCAACAAAAAAAGCTTTTGATCGATTTTTGAAAGTTCTATAGCATTTGAAATTTTATAATCTTCTACTAAACAACTAAAATCGAATAGACGAATAGAATATCGCGAAAATATCAACAGGAGCATGAAAATAAAAATTGGCATGATCATAAATATATATTCGATTGATGAATGATTCTTGTTGCTGATTTTATAATCTGAAATTATCATAAATTTAAAAAAAAGCTGCTAAAATTCTTTTTGTAGTCCGATTGCTACAACTAGTGATTTATTGCTTTGTGGTTTCACGCAAACATAAAATATTTCACTTTGCAATAGCCATAAGATTTTTATCTAACACTTCTATAAAATCATCAAAATTTCTCTAGACGTTGAAACGTGAAAAATATCGAAATTTCGAACTAAAACACCAACGAAAAAGGGACGCATTAGCTTCAAGTTTGTTCAAAGCAATTATTAATTTTGCATCAAGTAAATTTTAATATCAATATTTCTCGCTCAAGAAAGGAATTTAAGTGTACGCTGTTGCCCCCTCTAGCAATTTATTGCGATGATTTATTGGGGTCGTGAGAGAGTCGCATGTAATCAATTAAGTTTTGTAGATAATTTCGGGAAAATGTTTCGGTGTGAAATCGCTATTTGGACGGCACTCAAATTTTTCATATCTTCAGCAGTGGTAGATGTGAAGGTCTTAGAATGTTGACAAAATATCGAAATAAATGATTGTTTTAATTTTTTTTACGGGTGTTAAATAAATAAAGATAACTTTCAGATCATTTATTCATTTTCGACAGTCATTTGAAATTCGCGTTAAACATTATTTGACAAATTATGATGAATAGAGAGATCTCGGGAAATATGAAGAAAATAACAATTTTTAGAAATATTTAGAAAAATTTGTTTAGTACCAAATGAGGCTTATCTTTGGCTTAATTACCTACAAAAGTATGGCCTAAAATACATTTCCACAATGCCTAAGCCCATTTTTTATGCTAAAAGTCTTTCAATTTACAAAAGAGATAAATAAATGTTCTATAATCCTAGAAAAAGGTTTTGATTACTACGAGCCCAGTGCGGGCTCCACAGTTTATACACTACCCCTCAGTTCTACCATTTTTACTCTTTTTATTTAGCAAACGATCCCTATAACCTCACTCTAACTTTCCTTTGACGCATGCTTCCTGCATTTACTTCTAAAAATTCTGTTTTACTAAACGGCATTTCGATTTTTATTTTAAAAACCGGCCCAAAATAGCACTAAGTATCCGTCATATATGCACAATTTTGACAAGCCATCGTACGCGCAAGTGACAAATTCGGTGTTAGATGGTACCATATCGTGAACAAACTCGGGAAAATTTTCTTCCGAAATCACACAGAGCGTAGGTAGCGAATATTCGATAAAGTTTCTTTGTATAGGAAATGCTTCACATATACGGCTGGTTCGTTTCCTTAAATCTCTCTTTTCTGAGAGTTGAACTCAATGAAATATTCCTCAATATCTCTTATTCGTACATCATGAAATATCTGGGTATCCAATTCGACCAGAAACTTAGTTTTCATTCCCATGTCGAAGCAATAAAGTCGGTAATTCTGAGCAGCATTCACTACTCCTGTCCGCTTATTAAAAGGAATTCCAGGCTCTCAACAGCGAACAAACTGTTTGTTTTTAAGTGTGCAATCCAGCCAATCATTCTCTATAGGTGGCTTGTATGGAGTTAGTCTGCAACAACACATATCAAAAGTCTGCAAATATTACAAAACAAATGTCTAAAAATTAGCCTTAACAAACACTTTTATTTCTCAGCTAATCGATTGCAAGCTTTAGCGAAGCACAAGAAAGTACTGGATATCTCTTAACACTTGACCGACAAATTCCTCAACAAATGTGCAACTTCCAATAATCCTCTAATTGCGTCCCTGATAGTTAATTTGTAACGACAATTTCTATATACACAATTAAATTAAGTCATGAATCTTAGTGTTTAACTTTTATTTAATTTAGTTTAAGCATTTAGGTTAAGTACTTCGAAGAGCTTCTGAATCCGCCATAAAACATCCTGTCAGCAGAAACTGAGCTCCATGATGATACCGTTGGTCAACCCTCATCCACACAATCCCCGACAGTAGAAGAAGTTGATCTCGCCTTGCGTTCACTGTAAAGGAACAAAGCGCCGGGCGCTGACGAGCTACCAGCTGAGCTACTCAAGTCTGGTGAGGCGGGTTTATTAAGTGCGCTACATCAACTATTGCTGCGAATATGGGAGGCTGAGGTGATCCAAGACGATTGGCGCAGAAGCATCATCTGTCCCATACATAAAAAGGGAGATAAACTGTGGTGCGAGAATTACAGAGGCATCTCCTTAGTCTGTACGGCCTACAAAATCCTGTCAAAAATCCTGGAGTATAGGATTAAACCGTTCGCGGAAGAAATCATTGGCGGGTATCAAGGCGGTTTCAGATCTGGTCGCTCCACAATCGACCAGTTCTTCACGGTCAAGCTAATTTTGCAAAAGTGCTGGGAATACGACGTCGACGTATACCAAATCTTTGTTGACTTTAAATAAGCATATGACAGCATCGATCGAAGCGCTCTATATAGCATCAACCTGCAATTTAGTATACCGGCCAAATTAGTGAGACTTATAAAGATGACGATGACCAACTTCGTCTCGCAGGTCCAGATCCAGAACAGACTGACAGAGCCTTTTGAAACTCTGGTTGGTCTGAAGCAGGGCGGTGGAATAGCGCCCACCCTCTTGAACCTGGCACTTAAGCTCGCTATTCGGGCAATGAACCTGAGCACCAGCGGTACGCTACTTTTTAAGTCGACACAATTGGCAGCGTACGCGGATGACATTAACATCATGGCTCGAAAACTGACCGATGTAGAAGCACTTCTGCTTAGATTTGACACCGCAGCAAAGGAAGTTGGACTACGAATCAACGAGGACAAAACGAAAGTTATGATGCAATCTAGGACAAGGACGCCAGCGCACACGACCATCAACGTAGGGGACCTTTGCATCGAATCCGTGGACAACTTCGTTTACCTGGGTAGCAATCTATCGAGTGACGCCAACGAAACTGACGAAATCAAGCGACGGATACAACTAGCAAATAAGACATTCTTTTCGGTCCTCCCCATTATGAAATCGAAATATGTGCACAGAAAGACTAAGCTCCGCGTTTATAAAACGATCATAAGACCTGTGCTGTGCTATGGCTGCGAAACATGGACCCTGACCCAAGCCTCCGAAAATATGATCGACACCTTCGAACGGAAAGTCCTACGGTGGATTTTCGGGGCTATCCGCGACCGAGATGGATGGCGCATCCGGTACAACAATGAGTTGTACGAACTTTGCGATGAGCTGGAAGTCTCCAAAATCGTCAAATTACAACGGTTACAGTGGGCTGGGCATGTACAACGCATGGATGGCGATCGCATGCCAAAACGTATCATGAACGCAAGACGAGTCAACGGAGCGAGGCCAAGAGGAAAACCAAGAGCTCGGTGGGAGGGCTCAGTGTATGCGGACGCCGAGCAACTATTGGGGTTCCAAGATTGGAGGATGCGGTTACGTGACCGAGACAATTGGAGGAGATCGATCCAGGAGGACAAAGCCCGACGTCAGGCTGTTGTGCCACTTTGATGATGATAAGCACAACATTAGATTTTCAGCTTGTTTTTCCTATATTACTACACTAAGCACCTCGAAAGAAAAATTCCAGAAAAAAAGCTAATTTTAAATCTAAACTTAGATGTAAAGACTTTGTCTAAACTCTAAGCTTAAGATGTTGAACTACACAACACATAACCGAATTCAATAAAGTTATTATTATTGTCTCTTATTCGTAGTATCAAGCGGCAGCAGGAGATGAAATCAGCAAATGGATACAGCAGCTGTTCGCATCAGCACTGGCGGATTCAAAACCGCTGCACGAGTAGGCGTCGCGACTCCTAATCAGCGGAAATGTCAAGAGCCAGGTGTCTCAGAGACAATCCACCATATCTTCTGTCACTGTCTGGTTCCGGGAAAAAACCATACAGAGCCGCTTCGACGAGCCCTGGCTGCAGCGATGGGCATTGAGACGAATAAATGTGTAGCAGATTTTGCTCAGAAAAGTAGCAGAATCAGAAAAAAGTAGTAAAAGTTAGACATATATATATAGTGTATGAAAAGAACCGAGAGCAACTACTTTTTCTGCATTCTAAGAACTTAGTCAGACGAGCAGCATTTAAGAGTAGTTGCCACACGCTCGGCGTTTTCTTATCGTAGATGGGCTTCAGTTGTTGCTTAAAGGTTTACCGAAGCTGCATCAGTGCTATCTTCACTAAAAAGTAGTTCCCCGGGAAAAGTAGTAAATATCATTTGCTACGTAGTAGAGTAGTAGATTCAGAAAAAAGCAGAAAAAGTAGCAGATCTACTACAAATGTAGTAAATGCCCATCGCTGCCTGGCTGATGCAGCTTACTAGTGTGCCGGAGCAGAGGTTGAAAGATATCCTCAGTTCGCAAAAAGGTCAAGAGCTTTTGGTGGCTACTTGGACTGAAACTTTTTAACTTCAGGTCCTCTTATCTGATCTTGCTACGGACCAATAGTTCTATGTGTGGTCTTGTGTCAATCAGTAATTTGTTCTGTAACATTCTGTGAATTTCCCATCAAGTCAGCCAAAAAACTAACTATTTCTCAGATTTGGAATTTCGATAGCATTCATCTTGTTGGATTGATTTTTTTTTGCAAATGCTTGAGAGATCAATGTAGCAGACAAATCAACTTTCATCTGAATATTAATTTTCTAGATTATTTCCATCAAATATAAGCCACTTATTTTTAATGACTCTCCATTAAATTCCATCCGAAAATCCAATGAAAATTTTTCCAATTGCTGCAAAACGGACATTTTATTGTTTACCCTGAATTTCAAATTTATCGTTTCCCGTAGTGTTCTATCTACACATTTTATGTGATTTTTTTATTTGAATTTCAGCAACGGAACGTCTGGTTTTTCGTTTTTTGATTGTTGTTTGGTCGTGTAAATCCGCATGTGTCCTAATGTTTCACAAGATTCTATGATGTGATCGGAACACGTTTAATGTTTATTTGAGATGCTAATTAGCGCTCAACAGCGAGAAGATCAGATATTTCATTCATTTTACGGATCAAGCAGTGAATGAATGAAAAAAAGTGGCGGTTAGTAGAGTTTTATGTGTTTTCATTTGAAATTTGATTACATTTTTAGTTGGTATTCATTGAGGGAACGGAGTTGTCAGAATTTTTGGTGACTGCGAAAATTGAGGAGCCTTGATCAAGCAATATTTTTCCGATATTTTTTAGATATTGATATTTGACTTTCAATCACATCCTACAATACTCTAAAATATACAATTTCATTGAAAATTCACTCAACTTATTATCATTTTACCTTCCACTTAATTTCAAACTGTGGTCATTAAAACAAAACATGAAATAAGTAGTTAAGTGTGAAAATGACATAGCTGTTAATATTAGCAGTAGACTTGTCACGCACAATCCGAATTCCAGTTGAAATTTTTACAGTATAAATATAATGATAAGATTGCTTAATCAAATAAATGCTTGCACATGCGTTTTACACGTACAGATATCAATTTGTGTACTATACATATGTATGTTGATAGCAATTTATGAATAACTGTTGTATTATGTATACAAAATATTTATTAGAAAACTTACAATTGAATGTGTTAAATGCTGATTGGATTATTCATCGTGCTTGTATAGAAGATTCTGAAATGAAATGAAAATAGAAAATATTTTATTTATCTTTGAAACATTATCTATTACTCGATTGATTATTTTGCGGAAGTGGGAAATTAGGGACATGTATATAGACTTTTATTTTAATGATGCACTGCATCAACTGATGGAATGTTTCATCGTATGAGAAAGATTGTTGGTTGCAAGAGTGAAAAAACATATTTTTTGGTTACCCTTTTACACGTGCACACTTGAATTATGATTAATCCTTGCTAGTAAAATAATGAAAAGATACAACCTACTCGATTGTATTTCAACTTTCATGTCATTGTCGTATTGACGTTTGGTGTCAAACTTTAAAATTCATTAAATGTACATATATTTATTTACTGGATTTTTATTGATGTTGCTTGATTTTTGCAACGTTTTTGAAATATTTTTTTGAAATATACACATTTTGAAGTGCACTGGGTGTGTCTTAGACACTTTTTTTTATTATTGGCAAGACTAAGCATTGCCAAATCTTGGCAGCTGAAATCTTGTGTTGAGTATTTGACTTAGTATAGTTAATAATCTAATAAGTCAAGATTAAATATTGATGGATAAATGATGGGGTGGGTGCACAAATTTCCTTTATATCACTTTTTATTAAATATTATCTGCATCAGCTAGTAAGCGAATTTCACATACTGTTGCGTTTTAATAAAGCTTCCGTGTTTTATTGTCATGAAAATATGCATTTATTTCATAAAAAAAATGAACAACAATACATTTCATTTCTTATAAAGCTGTCTTCGAAATTATGGCTAATTAGAACTCTATTTTAATTGGGACACATGAAAGAAGTTGCACTCAGTTATTTACATAAAGCAAGAAAAGAAAAGGACCAAGAACATATCTTTGTGGAACTCTAGGTTTAGGCTTAAATGAAGAAGATGGGCTGAACTTGTATCGAACAGTACACAATCGATAGATAGTGTTTGGTTTACGATTACATTTTTTTAAACAAGACGACACTGAAGACCGCTAAGGCACTTTGTGCGACAAAGCAAATGCTTGGATGCAATTGGAGACTATCTCTAAGGCCGACAATCTATATAGACAATCCTATATAGAACAGCAGTGTGGTGGAAGAAAACTACGCAAAAAACTGCTGCCAACAATCTCAAAAAACTGGATGGTTTGAAAGGATGGTTTGACTGCTGATAACAGGAGCCATGCGCTATACCTCGACGGCAGGGATGGAAGGAAGCCCTTCTAAATCTTGAACCGCTACGCCTCAAAGTTGAAGACAAAGCGGCAAAACAAACGATATGCCTACAACATGCCTGCAAGTGCAAATCAGAAGATGCATTTCTATAATGGAAATGGTGAGCGTCGGCGTTAAAATAAAGACTTGGGCAACCTTCGAGAAAAGGTTCAGGGCCACAGTACTATCAAGACACAAATCGGAGAATAGTCCACCCGGCCCACACAGAAAGGGGCGCGATTATGTTATACGGACGGCTCGAACAATGATTGTGGAGGGATCGTAGCACCCAACTGCAAAATGAACTTCACCATCTCTAAGGAGGTGATATTTTTAAGACCACGCATAAATTGAGCGCTAAAAGGATCAGCAATAAGACCCTATTGAATAGCCAGGCTGTTCTCATGACTATCACTCATGATCAAATTAACTCAGCTATATAGTGGCATAAGGGCCCTATGAGGAGCTTTAACATGCTATCTTCCTTGCAAAAAGTACTTCCATAAGATATACTGATACATATATAGATACTGCAAAGAAGCGACAGAGATTGTAGAGCATCTTCTCGCACACTATCCAGCACTAGCGAGACGAAGATTAGACCTGCTTAGCTCTGTTTGATTGGGTTAAACCTAGCAAAATGTTGCTCGAATAAATTCAATGCTCATTTCCCCCCCAAATTTACTTCTGAGAGCCATCCAGAAAAATCCAAAAAAAAAAATGCTTGAAATATGCATTCGGTCTTCAGATTTGGCAATAAGGCTCTCAGATTACAAAAAATAATTTTTTTAAAACCAAATCGAAATTGCAACTATGACTATGATGCCATGAAAATGACGCACACTTGGCAGCGGTAACATGAAAGAAAATTAGTGGCCTTAGTTGTTTTTCAATTTGGGTGTAATTGCTGGAACTAAAATATAGTGTGGGTCGAATGTGATAAGTTTCCGAATCTTTAGTGGTACTTTTCCATTATTTGCCTGATTGTAGTAGCATTAAGTTATTTGCTGGCTTTTGTATCGGTAAATAGTATGAAGTGATATTTGTTTTAGTTTTGAAGTGATGAATTATACATGAAAATCAATTCAACACTCTAACGAAAATAAATATTTATTTATTGGCAATGTTTTATGTTAGTAACAGTTCCAGATAAATAACAATTTCAGTTTATCGTTACACGCAACATCTGTCTGAATAACGAAAACAATGGGGAAAATTCAGGAGTCTGACCTAATTATTACATCTTGGCAACAAACCTAGCGTTCACAGACTGCTATCAGAAAATTTGCCATTGTTTCGTAGTTTCTCATAAAATTTTCGAGCCTAAATGCAAACTGAAAGCTCAAACAACTAAATCAGCTTCCAAAAAATCCACCAACGGAACCTTCTTTTTAACAAACCTTCTTTCTGCTCCTGGAAATACAAATACTAACAGTTTCGCGTTCAACAACAAACTACCGCACTACCTGTTCGTTCACTTTTCTGTTTATATAACTATTCAATTGACACAAAATATGTTAATTCCATATCAAGCAGCCTGTTTTTTCAACATTTTCAAATATGTATGTATGTTTTTCATACTTCGCGCAAAGTAAACCCGGAGCAGAGCGCATCAAATCACCATGCTATAGACGAACTTCTTGTTGTCTAGCCAACAATCCATCCATGGGTCCGTCTTTACGAAGCAATTAGCATAATCATGCTTTATTCGAAATGATCTGATCTTCCGTTGACTTAGTCAGAATCGTTTTCCTATAACTATGTAGCGCTACAGCAATGTTTGGAAAGAAATCAGTGAATATGAGATGTTGACTAAATAACAATAAAGAAACATATGAAGAAATACAGAACGTGAACGGTCGCAGGGTTCCAGTAGAGGGCTTTAGATGTTCAGAGGTAAAAGAGTTTGTTCTTTGATTTGAAGTAACCTTCGACTTTCGCACAACTTTCGACTTCACCTCAAGGTCTGTTGGATAAAGAAACCTGATTGAGAAGTTGAAGGTAGATAGGTATTTGAAAAAGAGGAGGGAAATCGGTAAATATTCATTTCCTGTCGGGAAGATAACAGTGATCGGGTTTTAGGAGAAAGATTATTAGCACTTTCATTTAGAATGCTAGTTGTAGAATATTATATATTGACAGGAAAGGTGATCTACAAATATTAGTGAGCAATGACTGATACCAAACAGATTGAGCTGAGTAGATTAGTTAAATTTTATTTTGTAAGACTTTAAGGCGAAGTGGAATTGTCTGTAGGTAGCTGAAAAGTGGTAGGCATGGAGTGCTCTTTGGACCTACTTATAAAAAAAGAGTGACAAAAGCATTGATCTAAAGAAAGTCAATCTTAAATACAAGACTGATTGTAATCATTCGATTCTGTAACCAAGCCCCAAGCGGTGCAGCCAAAATACTCGACTTAGCTGATAAAATAGGTGATAGTTTTGATTCTATCCATTTTAGAAGAACTAAGAGTTAGTCAAGCAAGCTCGATACTTCCGGTTTTGACAATGAGCTGCAATTTGAACGATATATTGACTGAGCGCCCAAATATCTAAACTTTATATTCACGTATTGAAACTTGAATTTAAAAAAAATTCTAGCGGCTTAGAACAGCTAGAAAACTGATTTTCGAAAAAATTATCTTTCAGTGACTTAAAACATGTGTAAAGACGTAATACACTTCTTTTTAGTATCATATCAACCATTTTTTACTCAAAGTAACAAATATGATTTTCATTAACCCTCCGAGAAAACAGGGGGTCAAATTGACCCCAGAGACCTTTTTGCCCAATCGCAGCGCTTAGGCCTGCGGGAAAATGGGGGTACTGTAGGTTCCTTACTGTATTTCTGTGCCTTGACTTTTAGTTTAAACCGTTCTCATACAGTCCCATGTCGTCAGTCGTCGTTGAGAAGCCTTTGAAGCAGATCAAGGGGTCAAATAGACCCCATGTGTACTCGACGTCAATTTTGAGGTAAAATTCAACATTTTTTTTGCTTTATTAATCGATAGGTTAATTTAAAATAGTCAAAAAATAATTGTATGTAATATTTCCCAATTTTTTCCAGCTTGTAAAAACTGTTTTTAAAAAACCAATTTTTCCTTTCGAAGCTAGATATATTTAGTTTTTGTGACAAATATCGATATTTCGAGGGTAATCTGCCCTCTTCTTCTTCAGTGTCTATCGATCTATCGATAGACACTGACGCTACCAAAAATAAATCTGCCATTGCTGCCTTGAAAGAAGTTGTGGCTCACCTCGTCGAGCCATATTTACGAGAAAAATTAAATAATACCATTCTACGTGTAGACATTCGAAAAGGGATCGAGAATATTTTAGGAATAAATATCCCAAATGTTCCTTCAGAACGTCCAAAGCTCAATAAAAGAGCAAGATGTTTATTGTGCTTTCGAAAACAGGAACACAAAACAAAAGATGTGTGCGCATCTTGCGATCGACCGATGTGCGACGAGCATCGGGCATTTTTATGTAATGATTGTGTTGGATATGAATAATTTTTCAATTTCTTCTTTATTTTGTCAATATTGTTATATATTTTAAAGTATATAAAATAGTTTTTTCTATTCAAATATGAAAAAATTCATTATTTTTCATACCCTCAAAATTACTACTACCAATATGCGTAACGAATATCTTTTTTGCAACCCTTTATATAAGGATGATTTTTTTATTATTCTAACCATATAAATTTTAAGCTCAAAATATTAAAAATCAACAAATTTATTAATTTTTTTTAAAAATATGCAAATATAAAAAACCTTCAAAATCGCCACCGCAAATATGCAAAATAAATACTTCTTTCTTTAAGGTCCAATATACATCTAATTTTTTTATGATTTTGTCATACCTTGAGAGTATCTGTCTAAATTTTGAGCCAAAAATATTTAAAAAAAATAACGATTTTTTAGTAAAAAGCCTGATTTTCGGCAAACCTGTGTGTCGCGAATTTTCTTTAGGTATGTTAAGGACATTTAAGGCACGTTTTATGCATAAGAACTACTAGAAAAGGTCTCAAACTATACCTACAATTTTTTTCAAATTAAAATCTTCAGTGGCGGCGATTCTATAGACGTTCAAAAGTGCTTGGGGTCAATTTGACCCCAAGTGTTCTCCATGATCGAAAAAATAGGTGTGTACTCGAAAGGTTAAAAACAAAATTCCGAAACTCGGAAATGTTAAACATAGTTTGCTTATCTTATTATAATAGATAAGCAAACAATGTTATCTTTACTTATGAACACAAAAAGGAGGCATCTGTTGGTGCTATATTTACGAAAATGTCTGGTGCTGGCAATCCTGTGTCAGCACCAGACATTTCTGTTGGGGAATGTTATGAGATATCCCAATATCCAATATATGGGTGTGCATAAGACTCAAGTGAGTAGGATCATCTGGGACGTTATGAATTTGTGCAATTCTTTTCCAAAAAGATTGTTTTAACTGATCCCAAACGATGATTGTGAACGTTAAAACCTCCTCATAAAAAATAGGGCCTCCATGGTCAAAAAAATGTCGAAGGTCTTCCACTAAATATCGTATGCTAGGAGGTCTATAAGCAGTAGATAGCAATAAAATGAAGAATGTTAGTTTGTACATTAAACTCTGTAGCTTCCATACCTTTAAGTATTGGGATGCTCAACACGTGGTGATTTTCGTTCTTTCTTACCAGAGTTGCAGTGCGTCTGTTTCAAAGCGCTTGGAGGTTTCGGGTTGGTCGGAGATTTAATTATCTGCTTAGAAGCGGCCAGTAGTTGAGGATTGACAGAATTGTCTTGCCTATTTTAGCAAAGATTTTCTTGATATTTTTGGGGTTTTTGGGACAAACGACATAGCTTGCGGATTGCTCTCCACCACAGTTGACACACTTAGGTGTCGATTCCGGGTACTTATAACAGAGATTGAAGTTTTGAAGACCGTCACAATTCCCAGTAAAAAAAATGTAAGCAAAATTATAAACAACAAAGTCCTTTCTAGGAAGGAACACAAAAAAAACTAAAGAAATCAAAAGTATAATTCAACAAAATTATGAAATATGAATAATAATTCAAAGAAAGAATTTCATAGTTCAAAAGTAAAAAAAAAATACTAAATACTATGTAATAATTTGGGTGGGGTTTATTTGTACCCAAACCCGGCCAGAATTCGTTCACATGAATCACATAACATTTGAGATAAGAATGTTATCAACTTTTAGGAATAATAAGAATAATATCCAAAGAATAATACTAAATAATTATAACACCTATATAATTTATTCAAAAGATGATAGAAACATGTAGATAATAGAAACTAGGTATTCAATAAAGCAAAAAGGAAAGTTTAATGATAATTTACATTCCCCACACCATTGATTTTCAAAAGAAACGGTACTCAATTAAAATTTATGTAGTTAATAAATTGTAACCATTTACAAATCCGTTGAACGAATTGATGCGACACTTCTGTTCATAGACTTTCAACGTAATTTGAATGTAAAAGTTTTTTTTCGTGCAGCAATGCTTATGTGTAATGCTCATAGTTCATCTAGTTGTTCATCTAGTATTACTTATCTGCTTCCATTCGACTATGGCAAACGATGAGAGTCGGTACAAAGAAAACGATGCATCGAGTAAAACAACAAGTTCGCCTTGGAGTTTGTTTCTCCTTACTGAGCTTCAATGAGCTTCCTTGTGATTGACCAATGTGATTTTCCGTCTTCGCCAAATTAATTCGAGTTCTTATCTATTTCCATACAATGCGCTTCCTTGAGATTGACTAACGTAATTTCCGTCTTCGCCAAATTAATTCCCTGTGTCTACCCACGACACTGTTTTCTTGTCAGCACACAGATCTGTTTTTTCTTCTTTCAAAATGTTTTCCGAGCACTTCGTCAAACAAAGAAAAAACCACTTCTTTTCAACAGTCACTTCTCAATTTAACAATTCTTTACTATTTGGAATTGTTTTTGCGGTATGATTAAAATTGAACAACTTTTTATTTACAATAAAAATTTTAATCTACATTGAATTCTAATTTGACAAAGTGGTTTCGAAAGTATGCACTGATTCTCATCAGATACCAGCACACAGTGCATAGTTGACTGGCGTGACCACTTGCAGTTGGAAATCATTACATTTTTATTTATGCTAGTTGTGACAAATTTTAACATCTCCGACTGATATCCATGGATATATTCTTTACTAATTTTTCCAATATTTGAAACAAAAATCTCCCCTTTTTGTACTTTTTCAAAAAAAAAAACAACGTTCTTTTTCCTCTAAGTTCAAAATTTAACTACCCTTTTCTTTGTTGAAAATTTTTCAGTGAACCGGAAGAGTGGTTCCCTTCCAAATTTTTCATTTGGTTTTCCATTTCCCCACACCAATAGGACGTCACTAAGCTTATTGGTACATTCATGAGACGCCATGTTTGCTGATATCCATGGATGGCACATTGAGACGACGCCGTTGCTCCGGCAATTCGGCTTGCATTTTCTTAAGCTTATTTAAAAGCGTATTAAATTTCTTTCGTTTATTTCTGTATTGAATTATTTTGGCTTTGAATTTTTGTTAATTTTTCAGTCTGAAAGTGAATATTAGTTGTGTCTATTTTTAAAAATCAATTTAAATTTACTTTTCATCCCATCAAGAAACTCACAAGAGAGAGAAATAAAATGTGTCTTCTATTTTGTTAAAGCTAATAATTGAAATAATAAAGACGTATTGAAAATTAATTTACAGATATGTGGTGTATCTTTTCCAAAACAATCCTAGTTAAATGTTACCGGAGTGTTTCTATTTCCATTTCCATGCACAGTACATTTTTCCTTTGAATTTCTCAGGGAATCGATTGCTCATCCTTAAAATCTGTAGATACTCTAGACAGTTAGCAGAAATGCTTTATTGAAAAGGAACAAAAAAAAATCATGTAGTCATTTTTCCCCATTACAAAGGAGACTATAAAGCACAATTTGTCATGCAAGTTTATTGTACATATTTTTCATATGCTCTTTTCCATGATAAATTATCTCCACATTTTGCCCCCAATTGTTAAAAGACCCAACTTCGCTCACAGAAAATCCCACAAGTTCCGACAAATCATCGCCTACCAATCTATTCATAAATTCATTGCTAAATCATCAGCATAATCATAACAATAATTATTCGATCAAAATTAAAATTGACCGAAATGAAAGCAAAATAACTTCAGAGTCGAATTTAAATTAGTTTCACTTATCACAGCTTTTATGTGTCCATGTTCCGCTGCTTGGGGCAGTGTTTTGATTAAACTTCTCAAATTTTCTAAACGCAAAAAGCAGTATTGATCCGACAACATTCAGAAATAAAACCTCCAAGCAGCTCGTAATGGACGCCAAAGAAAATATAGCACTGAAGAATTTATCTTGTACCTATCGCTTAGAAAAGAGTTGTGTGTAGGTAGCGGCATAGCTGTCGTCAACTGGAATGTTTCCTTTTATAGTTTACCTGTCTATAGTACCTGTACTACTTGCTATGCTACTACTAACTGACGACTATTCCTTAACCAGAGCTCTCGTACCCATTCTCTCGCCTCGTCGCAGTCGTGTACGCGAACAAAACCTATCTCGAGTAAAAGAGACGCTAATGTGAATAGTAAAGATATTTTCGTGTATCTTGTATCTTTCCCGAGTCGAACAGTGAATGTCTATGGATTTTTTTTTGGTTGTAGCTTTAGTACAATGTACGATTTCAACGACTTCCTAGTGACCTCTACGGCAAGAGCGTCTTTCATCACCAGACGGAACATTCTTTTGGCCATAGACGACGACGACGACGGATGGATGGCCGGGTCTAATCAAGACCCCGGGGCCGGGCTGGATCTTTTCAAGCACAATTTATGTGATCATGTGCGAAGAAGGTTCAACAAGTATACGGGCACACCAGACGTCCATAGATGTACAGATGGAAATTTTTCAACCGAAGTCCCAGCGACACATGATTTAATAGTGTGATTGGTTTTTCGGCAGGAGGATCGAAAAGTTACCGTTTGTACCTGACGAAGACTCGAAGAAGATACGAATAATTGTACAAAAGGTATGGTAAATGGCTGGCATTAGTGTGAGATAAAGGGACTACGGTAAACGATGAACAGTATAGACATGTTAAGGCAGATTTACATGCTCGCCGAGGAATGGCCAATATAGACAAGGTCTGTGTGTAAATGGTCTCCTTGTCTATTCTCGGCTGTTTTTTTCATGGCAAGCACGCGTGTGTAAATGGTTTGCTCGTCGGCTCTTGTTTGTTTTATGAAGGGATAATGATCCTTTTATTGCTGTGCCTGAGTGTTTATGACCGTCTTGTCCTGGCTCGAAGCCGCTGGAAGCGAAGTCGGTTTTATGCATCAAGTCAAAGGGATTCGAGAGGATAGCATGTGCTCATTCACATTTTCGAATTTTTCGCCGGGACTTCAAACATGTTTTTGCGTGTCCCAGATTGAAATAACTCAACGCACACCAGGCAGTTGCAATAGCCAGAAGCTGTACCTCAGCCATCGTTCACTGAACTGAACAAAACAGCACACAACTGTCGAAAGGTGCATGGTGCACTATCCTAAGTAAACAATTCACCCTATGAAAGATACATGGTGCAATATCCTAAGTAAACAATGCACCCTATGTCTTGCAGAGTCTTGTCCAATGTCTTGTTGAGTCTTGTTTACAAGACGCTCGTCCCAATGTGTAAACCCGGCATTATGGTTTAAATCGGAATTGAAATGGTTTGATGCCCGATTTATACGTTGGGACGAGCGTCTCGGGTACAAGAGTAAACAAGACTCAACAAGACATTGGACGAGACTCAACAAGACATAGGGTGTATTGTTTACTTAGGATATTGCACCGTACAACACGGACCATACACCATGCACCTTTCATAGGGTGAATTGTTTACTTAGGATATTGCACTTTGCATCTTTCGACAGTTGTGAGCTGTTTTGTTCAGTTCAGTGAACGATGACTGAGGTACGGGCTGTGGCTATTGCAACTGCCTGGTGTGCGTTGAGTTATTTCAATCTGGGACACGCAAACACATGTTTGAAGTCCCGGCGAAAAATTCGAAAATTTAAATGAGCACATGCTACCCTCTCGAATCCCTTTGACTTGATGCATAAAACCGACTTCGCTTCCAGCGGCTTCGAACTAGGACGAGACGGTCATAAACAGTCAGGCACAGCAATAAAAGGATCATTATCCCTTCGTAAAACAAACAAGAGCCGACGAGCAAACCATTTACACACTCGTGCTTGCCATGAAAAACACAGCCGAGACTAGACAAGGAGACCGTTTACACACTCACCTTGTCTTCATTTGGCATTGCTCGGCGAGAATGTAAATTCGGCTTGAGATTTACTTTTCGGCTTTAAATCAGGCGAGTCAAAATATTTGGAAGACACGGTCAGGACCACGGATGGGTAAACAAGCAACGAGTAAAGGGTCTATAGTCCCGTTTATAACGTGGTTTCAAACCGGCTTAGGATTAGTCAAACTAGGTTGTATACGCGCAGTGGATTGACTTGAGTTAAGTCGATCCGATCACAAAATTTTACTGGATTGGATCGACTTGGGCGTTACAAGACGCGGATCGAGCGATTTAGGATTGAAAAATTAGAAGCTCACTTGTGTTCTATTCATATATGTGACGTTACTATGCAATATACTTCACTTTAGTAGAACTAGCTGCATTTTATTCGGTTAATCCACTTTAATCCAGTCACACCAAAAACCTACTTTGAAGTTTCATTTCAAGCCGGTCTAAGCCAAGTCACTCTAAGTCGGTCCTGGTTATATACAAGGCTTATGATAATTTTTTAAAAGCTGCTAGATTTTGGAGTGAAACGGTGTGTGAGTTTTTTAACAACCGAATTGAAATGATACGAAACGTGTAAAATGCTCGGTTTTGCTTAAGAAGTGAACTAGAATGATTAGAATTAAAATGAAAGCGGCCGTAATGAATCAAATTTGACACTTTTTCAAGATTGTGGCAAGAGAGAAACAATGCCTGAGAAAATTTCTAAAATGGTACTTGCTAAACTGTGGGCTTAAGGAGGGAAATACATGTAAAATCGAAAAAAAATTGCTAAATTCAGATTCACTTAATATATATATTGTTTATTCAGAAAATTTTTAATATCAAATCCTTAAATTACATATCTTACAGTAAATCAAAATATTTTTTTAATAATACAAAATGGCGGCGATGCGAGTGAATGAAAAAAACACATCAAAAACTGCCTCGTACAACTTAACGCCTTTTCCGGGGAACTTGCAACGTTCAGAGAGAAAAAAATGTGCTAATGAGATGTATAATTCATAGGTGAACCAATAAAATTTATATAAAAAAAATAAATGATTGCATTAACTTTAGATTAAACAAAAAAGTCGATTATTAAACAAATTATTTTTCCGAAATTAGAATAACATTTAAATTCAACGAGGAGATAATAATGTTTTTTAGATGTGGTATAAATTTGAACCGGATCGGTTCAATATTTTTTGAGATATTTTGTACGGAAGTTGAAAAAGTACTACTTTGAAAAAAACCCGTTTAAAGTTCTAAAGCTCGACCGACCTGGGGAACGCCGCGCTGCCTATAACTGACTATAACTCGAGAACTAATACGAATATCGCTTCAAAACTTTTTTTGGTATATTTTAAGAGTATTTCGAACACTTTGATGCAATAAAAAAAAATCGTTTTTGTTTTAGCAGTTACATGTATCTCCCCCCTTAACTAATGTTTTTAATTTGTTACCATAATTTACATTTTGATGTAATAAAAAATAATCGATTTATTATTAGCAGTTACATGTAATTCCCCCCTTAATTTTCAAGAGAACGCTAGTACAATCCGCAGTGTGATTTTTTTTTGGGTGACGGTCGCTGCACAATTTGAGACCTTAATAGGTAGCGGTATGCACGGTTTGATGAAGTACTTACGTACTAAAACACACACCATCCTCTTCAACCTTCTCCTCGCGGGACTACCTTGCGGTACAACATCTTGTATAATTTTTCACTACAAAGGTTCAGCTCCATTCCTGGCGTGCTCGATTCTCTTGCGCCCGATACTCTAAGCTTCTCTAGTGTACTTTCCGAGTTTACTACTCCACTCAAAATTTCCCGCCTGACCGTCTTGGGCCCTCCAATGTTTGGTAATATTTTGGTAAGCGATGCTTGTGTTTGTGCTGCCTTTTCGCTCGCGTAGCCTATGTGCTCAGCATATTGTTGCATGCACGAACAAACAGGTTTCGATGTGTCGGCGACCGAAAGAGCGACAACCGTTAAGGTGTATGTCTGATCATGTGTTCCAAGAATGAAAACAATCTATAAATAGGCAAAAACCGAAAACAATCTGTAAATAGCCAATACACAATAACAATCGATAAAACGTAGAATAACTCTCTAGAAGGCAGTTTGAAAAACTTCGAGAACCTAAGACACAGTCCAATTTCCCATTTCCCATCACCACAGAATAGATCTTTAAACAGCCCATAGAGCCCTCTAGAAAGCAAAAGCGGAATATTCCAGAACCGAAACCATGACTCAGATCTCACATGATGACGGAAATTCCCAATAGTCATTTCGAAGATAGATCAAGAACCCAAGACACAGTTCTAGAAATGCCTAGATGTAGGCAACAATAGTTAATCGCACCAGACAGAGTATAAATACCGCCGCGAAAGGTGCTAGGATCAGTTAGTAGATAGCGAAGACAGCGAAAAGGCTGTTACTGTGAAAAGCGAAACAGTGAATTAAATATCCGGGCGCGGAGGTATTTTGAAAGCGAATAAGTGTTAAATTGTAACGCGAAATTATAATAGTGCGATCGTAAAGTGCAAACGTAATAGTGTTTATAATTATTTGTGTGTTAATAAAAGAATAATTAGTGTTGATAAAGAAAACTGTTTTATTTCACGAATGTGAAGAATATCGAATCCACGGAAGGTGTCTTAACGGCAAAACACAACAATATTATTCCAGACAAGTTCAATGTATTTGGGTATAGTCTTTGATGTAATGACTTGAGAGCTAACTCGCATTTTCATAAATTCGACTTTTTTCCGGCTAGTTGGCAGCACCGCTTCTGTTTTGTGCTCGGCAAGATCCAAGTAGGCGGCGTTTAGCCGTACTTTTATTTGAAATATAGTAGCGTTCGAAGCAACCTCCACTTAGTGGATATATTTAGTCACTGTCACTATGTCGTCAGCAAAACCGATGATTGTACACTCTGCTTGTAATGTAAATGTCAACACTTTGTTCTGCATTATATTCCACAAAATTGGGCCCATTAGAGAGCCTTGCAGAACACAAGTTATGGTGGGGCGTGATTCCGGAGGTAAAAAAATAAAACACGGCGACTTCGTTTTAGCAACTTTGTACCGACTATTAGTTAAATTTATTTCACAATTTCGCTTCTTCATTGGGTAGAGTTTACCCTTACAGAATCAAATCAGGCTCACTGAGATGAGCTACGTATAATCTATTTATCCATTAATTTCTGCTGACCTATGTGTTTGCAGTTTCGTGGGAACGCTTTAGTGCTCTAGCATATCAGTTAAGCTGATAATGCAGATTTCACGAGAATAGACAATTGGTTACGGTTCGTTTGCTTGTTGCAGGTATTTTGTTACGCTCTGCAACAAAGTGTCATATTTGTTTAATATATCTAACATGGGATTATACGTAACTCACGCGCGGTAATGTCATAAGTTTCTGTTTTCCATCTGTTGTCGCTTTCAAATATAAGTTTCGGTTCCATTTTCGCTTTCGAATATAAGTTTCATGTCCTGAAAGTAGTTGGCTATCATGTCCAGAATATAGCTTGAGGCTTCCAGAGTGACAAGAAATTCTTTAATGTACTTCCAGTTGGCCGAGTTGAAGGCGTTCTTCACATCAAGGGTGATCACACCGTAGTACTCTTTTCCCTCCATATTCATCTCTCACCAGCAATGGCGTCAGCTGCAATTTCCACAGCTTGCTTAATTGCATCGGTTGTTGTAAATGCTTTCCAAAAACCATATTGTTGCTGCGAGAGAGCGCTTTTTGCTTCCACTATTGGCGATCTAGGACTTGACTCTATAATGCACTCCAGGACTTGACCCATCCAGTCCACTAGACATATGCCAGACATTGTTGCCGTTAGATATAAAAACAAGTCTTTGCATATTTCTTTGACTTGGAATGTACTTTATACAAGCATTATTGGAAGGGTTTTACGAATATGTTCAGTTTTTTTTTGTATTCAGGTTTTAAAAGCATAGTTTGGAATCCCGTCTAATTCGAGAACCGTAAAATCGCCGACTTTACTGCAGAGTTCTTTAACCTCATTCTTGGTTGCCAGCAGCTTTTCCTTGACTACAAGCGGTCCTCTTATGCCGTCAGTAACAGGAGTTGCAGGATTTTGGGGAAAAGATGTCGCGATGATGTTATGAAACTTTATGAGGAATTTGATCTTGGGTGAAGTATTAGTCCTCAGTTTCTTCATGACTACTTAGAGCCCCAGTGGCTGTCGCACAGTCAAACAAGGCTCATTTTTTGGCCATTCCTGATTGCATTTTTTTACCGAGTGACACAGGCCCCTGAATTCGATCAGCATATCGTCGAATTCCGGTCTACCTCTGGCACGTTAAACTTTCCGTCTGAGTTTCAGACAGTCCAACCACAGCAATTGGCTATTATCGTTCCACCATTAGCATGGTAGTCTTGGCTTTCATTCAGTTTTGGCGGGGATGGATGCATCGCACTTTGCTTTTATCATAACACAGAGATCGTGTCTTGTTTGCTCCACAGATCCTATAGCAAATGAGTACGAACTGATTACTTCATCAAATGTTTCTCGCTGCTTTTTAATGTTCCTTTCGACCTGAAATCAATGCATTTAATCCTAAATACATAGCGTTATTTGATACTCCTCACAGCATAACGTGAGTTCAATATGACTCACATATGATTTCTGCCTGACTGCGCCATAATGATTTGATATTTTGATTTAGTAAATGCAATTATACTTTAACATTAATCTAAAATATAAAAAAAAAATATTTTAAACTGTTATATTTATATTTTACTTAAAACAAAATCTAAAGTGTTTTATAATAATGACACTCAAAATATGTTTCTTGTGTGACTCCTTTTGACTCACGTTATGTATCTAGCAACCTTCTCTTGTCGCTATGATGTTTGATGTCAAGTTTCAGCGCTTGATGATCACTGTAGGTGTCATCTTTGATGACCCATTATGAAGTAAAGCGTGCAAGACACGGGCTTGCAAAGGTTCTATCGATAATTGGCCGGATTTTATTAAAGTGGTTTTCTTACCATCATTGCAAAGATTCCTAGAATTGCAAAGATTCCTAGACGCATTCGGAACCTCTCATTCGTGGTTCGACTAGTGATGGGCTCAAAAACGCCAAACAGTTTGAAAAAAATGTTTGGCTGCAAAAAACGAACGAACGGGTTTTCCAAATAGCGACAAACAGTTTTTCTAAAACGAATTTTTTTTTTAAAACGAACAGCATTTCTAAAACGAACCATTTTTCTACAACCAATAGTATTTCTAAAACCAATTATTCCAACTATATTACAACGAATAGTTTTTCTAAAGCCAATCGTTTTTCTAAAACGAATCGTTTTTCTTTTTCTAATACGAATCGTTTTTATAAAACGATCTGTTTTTTTAAAACGAATCGTTATTCGTTTTTTCTCAAACGAATGGTTTTTTTAAAACGAACTGTTTTTTTTCAAACGATTTCCTCAAACGAACGTTTTTCTAATACGAACTGTTTTTTTTAAAACAAACTGTTTTTTTAAAACGAATCGTTTTTCGTTTTTTTAAAACGAACCGTTTTTCGTTTGCTACAACGAACTGTTTGGCAGAGGAAAACTGTTTAGCTGCGGAAAATAATATTTTCGTACTTGCGACCATTTTCGTACTTGCAAGTATTTTATTCAAATATTCAAAAAGTTTTTAGGGCAAAAGGAGCTGAAATCGGACAAAATCGGCCAATTTTGGGTTAGAGTGGTTTGGGACATACCGGGCCAAGACCTATTGCTGTGATACAAAAATTTCAGTTTTGTAGGGAAGTAAGGGGTTTTTTGGCCATAGTTTGGCAAAAACTAACTTTACGGCACTTTCGATGACTGAAAGTGGTCGGGGAGTAGAATAGTGATATTTTAAGGGCGAAAAAAAATTTTTATAGGGGAAATTGGACAAAAACGTTCATTTTTTATAGTTAGTTTAATAGTTAGTCATATCAGACCGTTTCATTACATCACGCAAATTGTATGCATTGTATGTATGTATGTACACTCAGAAAAATGTCACTTTAAATCACTTTCTTTAGAATCACTTTAAATCAAAAGTTGAAATCACTTTGAAATAAAAAGCGAGTCTTACATGAATTCCACTTTATAATAAAAATTTTCTTTTCAAATCAAAATTTTTCATCATTGAATTAAAAAGAAAACGTATGTGGCGCCAAATCATATTTGAACATTTTTGATTCAAAAATTTTCAAATATGATTTGGCTTCATATACGTTTCTTTTTAATTCAATGATGAAAAATTTTGATTTGAAAAGAAAATTGTTATAATAAAGTGGAATTCATATAAGATTCGCTTTTTATTTCAAAGAGATTTCAACTTTTGATTTACATTTGATTCTATTAAATGACATTTTTCTGAGTGTACATACTTCAAACAGGTATTTAGAACAGGTATTTTTTGTACTCGATTATGAAAATTTACGCTTACATCTTCTTGAAGATCATTTAGCATGTGCTGGAATCTTTTGGACGTCCGGCTAGGAAGGGAGTAACAGCTGTAGAAAAACACGCCGTTTACTTTAGCTTGAACGAATCTCTCTGACAGAGTACTTAATTCTTGAAACGCAATCAATTTTTTACATTTATTTGTCGATCAAAGTAAATTATTCGCTTCGATTTAATTATACCCACAAAAATATTCCAATTCAACTAATCTTAAAATACATATTTGAAATGTATTGCAATGTCATTACACTATACATATATCTTCAGAAACACAAAACAATACAACACACCTTTTTTCCATTTCGTATTCACATCTTACCTCAGACGATTGTTATCATAAAATAGGTGAAAACATTTTATGGTCCATTACAATTTTCATCACAAGAAGTAGTAGGTAGCAACCCCACTTCGAAATCCATTTTTCACGCGAGACAATAAAATAGAACAGCAAAAATAAAATGAAAAAAAAACCTAGACACCAAAAAAAAAAACATTGAAATTACTTCCAAACGGAAAACAACGACAACAATTCAAAGTGGACTAGAATTCGGCTGCTGGCGGTCGCGACGAACAAGGAATTAAAAAAAAAATCTTGTTTTTGTTTTCTCTTGATGCACTTCAAAGATTTTTATAGCCACTCCTCGTATACCAACCAACTAAAGAATTTTGTTTCGAATTGTAGGAGGAATGCAGTAAGATACATTCCTGATTTCAGAAGTATCTTGATGATGTGATGGTGGAGTGTATTTTCAAGCAATAAATGTATCATGAATTTGATTTTTGTCGTTGTTATTGTATTAATGTTTAAATGTTTTGATGTGATTTTTCTTGAGGTACATATGTACATTAAATTGTGACAGGGTAAGTGTCATAGAGCCAAAAAAAATGCTGATTGTAATAAGCGAATGTAGAGTTTATGTATTAAAGATAATATTAAAGAGGATATAGAGTAAGACGATTTACTGTGTTTGTAAAATTGTTTAGGCCATGGTCTGGGCTTGTAAACAAATTTTGTATATTTTATTGGTTTTTATTTTAAATATTTTGTTCATATTTGTTTTTTTTTCAACCGTATTCCAAATAAAACACCGGAGTTCCACAAGGATCTATTCTGGGTGCTCTACAATGCTTGTTTTATGTGATTGATCCAGCTTCTTTCATGTGAATCTTTACGCCGAATGCCTTAATTTTGTTGCAATAAATTCACTGAGGACTGTGGCCTCCTTTAATTCAACCTTCGCATACTGAAAAACCAGACAAGGTTGTCATTCTCGATAGTTTCATTGCATTTTCTTAAATTTTTATTCATAATTGTCTTTTTTCTCGTAATTGTATAAAATAGAAAAAGAACTCAGTTTTTAACCGTAAAGATACTGATTTAATAGCATAATATTTTCAATGGTACGCTTGCTGTAAAATTTCATTGCCAATTCGCTGTTTTTTTCTTGCTATTTAAACAATTAAATATATCTACAAAACCAGAACTTTTATCAACCACTTTCAACATTTAAGAATTTCGTTTCCTTCCTGTTTCCATTAACATCACTTAGCCTCCATTATACATCTCATTACAATGTATTTCCTCATTTTTATCATTTCAAGCAATAAATTCGATTTATTTTCAAATGCCTCAAAACTCCAGGTAGCATCCTATCTATGCCATCGACAATCATTTTTCTGATGCTATCCAGGTAAGCTTGACCAATCCGCAAATAAATGCTAAACACATGGAAAAAGAAATTACAAAAAATCAATAAAAAAAACAGATAAAAGGAAACCCGAAAAAGGGAATTCAATCTTTTGTATTGGCTGCAGGACTAACTACAGCAATACATCCTTTAGTCGTTCAGAACCAGTGGTTGACGACGATGACAGTAAATCGATTCTCCTGAGGTGACTATTATGTAGTTTTCTGTGTTCGGGACCTTCGACGCACGGAAAACTATTTTTGAAAGACTTTTGAAAAATTTTCAGTAAAAAGTAAAAAAAAGTGAAAACATTTATTTTTCTTGTTTTCAATCTGGATGTGTAGCCGAGGAATTTCTTGTGGTGTTCAATGTTTCATTTTAAGGTTTCAATTTCTGTTTTGGGAAATAAAAAATATGTTTTTTGATTTAGTTGTTGAATGGATGGTATGTAGAATTTGGTTTTATGGTTGTTAAATGCTTGAAATGAGTGATTAGCAAGCATTTGAGTAAAAATTAGAAATGATGAAAATAGAAAATATGCTATCAGGAAGAATTTCGTTCCAGATATTCACACATTTCGAATCATCTGGGACCACTTCGAGAATGTGTGCAAGCATATTTAATTATATCTTCCAAAGATTATTCCTAAAGGAGTTAAGTGTAAGGATCGAAAAATAAATATAAATAATAAATGCATAACAGAATTTCACTCCATTAATTGATAATAATGTCAAAATAAACAATATTTTCATAATAAACAATATTTTCTTTAATTTTAATCTTTTGGATTTTCTGAAAATTATTTAATTATTTGATGAAATCTTACTTATGATAATAAGCATAATATTAATTATAATGACAGCTGTAATAAGAACGATTTGTGGAAAATGTTTAAATCGGTCGGTTTCTTGAAATTACACGATCATGTTTAAATGGAACTGCATAGCACCTTAACTCAGGCTGTTTTTTTTTTGTTATGCCGCGTTTACACACATGGCAAATGTTGGCGAGCCGAGTGTGTAAATGGTCCCCTTGTTTACTTTCCTTGTTTACTTTGTTTTTTTTACATGCGAAGATATGGAGGGAAGTAATTTCACAAGTTCCTCGACGAAACGTTTGCCATATGTGTAAAACAGGCATTATATATGAAGATATGTCTTCCACTTTAGGCCAGCAAAGAATCGACCATCTTCTCCTCTAATGCTGCGTTTATACATAGGGACGAGCGTCTCGTGAGGGCACTCGGCAAGACTTTGGACAAGACTCAGCAAGACATAGGGTGAATTGTTTACTTAGGATATTGCACCGTACAACACGGACCATACACCATGCACCTTTCATAGGGTGAATTGTTTACTTAGGATATTGCACTTTGCATCTTTCGACAGTTGTGAGCTGTTTTCTTCAGTTCAGTGAACGATGGCTACAGGGATACAGGTTGTGGCTATTGCAACTGCCTGGTGTGCGTTGAGTTATTTCAATCTGTGCCACGCAAGGATATGTTTGAAGTCCCGGCGAAAAATTCGAAAATGTAAATGAGCATTCGCTACCCACTCGAATCCCTTTGACTCGGTACATAAAACCGACTTCGCTTCCAGCGGCTTCGAGCTAGGACGAGACGGTCATAAACACTCAGGCACAGCAATAAAAGGATCATTTTCTCTTCGTAAAACAAACAAGAGCCGACGAGCAAGCCATTTACACACTCGTGCTTGCCATGAAAAACACAGCCGAGACTAGACAAGGAGACCGTTTACACACTCCCCTTGTCAACATTTGCCATTCCTCGGCGAGAATGTAAACGCGGCATGAGAGATGCATGATACACCAGATGGTTCTGCAGGTACATATCCTTTGATTTTAGCGACCGTAACTGAAAGTAGCAGGTAAGCTTCATTAATCCGAAAATCGGACAGAATCAACACACCTCGCTGGAACCTTCTCCGGGGAGTATCGATTACCACCCGAATTTAAAATTTTTAATTAATATCCTTATTAGTGTTCTCAACTCTGTAGCTAGGCCAGTCAAAGTAAAGCCACAGGGAAGCCTAAGCTCCATTTTGGAATGTGATCACGACTATGTGGAAATAATGCAGAAAAAAGTTCAACTTTGCAAAAAGATCTAATGTGTGGTTATTGCATAAATCAATTTTGAAGGCCTTTAAATATGCCGTGCTTATGACGAAGAGATTCTTATGGAGAAAATTTTGTGGCAACATAGAGGATATCAGTGAATTTCATCGCTTCCATAACATCTTAAGCTCAGTGCCGAAAGCTATATGGTGTATTCAGAGCTCCAATGTCATCTGGCCTAATTCTAGTCCTTATGGACTCGCACTTCCCGCGGAATCAGAGATCCTCAACATACACAGTGCATCAAGTTATCGCCACCTCTCAATTAAGGTGGGTTATAAGCTTCACCGAGCAGCTCAAATTTCTGCTCCCTCCTTGCGTCCTTCTGGCTGATATTCAGCTGTCTATTGAAGTAAATCTACAGTGGTTGAGAAAAATCTATGATCTGGCGGGAATCAGGAGTTGTAGTCATTCCTAAAACAGAAAGAGTCTCACGCGTCAAACCTAAGTACTATCGTCTAATATGTCGTAGGTCTGTATTTTTCAGGGTTCTGGAAAGGAACACTGGCTATTAGATTAAAAAGTCCAGTGACCCTGCGTTAATCTCGAAGTCACAGGATGCTTACACCAAAGGCAAGTCTGTTGAAACGGCTCTTTACATCCTCATTAAGCAGAAAGAGAAACCTTTCGATCTTACAGAATACAAGCTTTCTGCCTTCCTAGGCGTTGAGGATGCCTTTGATAATATCGAATATTATGTGCTTTTGAAAGCACTTGTAGTGCGGAATGTTGATAAGCAGCTGATAGCTTTTATCGGCTAGCTACTCAAGAACATAATGGTATCCTCTTTTTTGGAGAATGTTCATTTACGTCTACGCGTCTTCACGAGCAAATTCCGTTTCGGAGGAAGCTAATCCATGCTGGCTGCAAGGTGATGGATTACCCAGATACCATAGCCAAAGCAGTCAGGGAATTATCTTTAGGGTGTTTTTTTAGAGGGTTTAGGGCTTTTTAGAGGTTATGTTGCGGTATAAATCCGTCCATGGCATTTAGGCAGACCTTACTGAGTAAAAGTGACAGTGATACTGAAAGCTGTCATCAGTTGTCATCAATGGTGAGTTTCCAAATGCGGCACCCGTAAAAAAACAACTTTCTAGATACATTTTCACGCTACAGCCAGAAATGCAGCTTGAATCTAAATCGCAGTAAAAATGAGTTGGTACTATTTACAGAAAGGTACAAAGTTTCTCGATTTAACTCAACAAATTTGAACGGTGTCTGAGCCAGAGACTCAAATAATTAAGATTGATCCTTAGTAAAAAGTTACTTTGGGGCAATGATGTAACAAAAAGGGCGTAGGGGCTTCGGTGCACTTTATTGCTGCCAAAGAATAAGTTTTGGACTTACTAGTTGGCATTGTTTCTTGGCTTTTTACCAGTGTGGTTGAGCGTATATTACTATTGTTGCGATGCGCCAGTGCTATTGAGTGTTAGCTGACCATACTAGCCTCAGACTTGGTCTGGATAGCAGCTTTCATCATTGTCTTAACGATTATTTCCAAGTTATGCGGAAAATGAACATATTTTTCAGGCAGCAAAAATATAGTTTAAACACTCCTATCTTTCATGTACTTTTAATTTTTAAAGTAACCTGTGTATAGCTTGGTGTATTTTCGCATCATAGTCATTGAATGGTTCAAATTGACCTTAGTAAAGTTGAGAAGCATAACTCGAACATAACCCACCAGGAGTTCGGTACAATTAGAATCTTAAACCGGGGATATCTTCGTCATCAACATGGGTCTCGCCAAATTAAATCACAATATTATAGTACAATAGAACTGCCATATACAGGAAAAATGAAAAAAAAACCGGTGTTAAAAAAAGGGATAGCAAATAGAGGTGTACACTGAACAGAGGGGTTCAGACTTGAAAAGTGAAAGTGGACGGTTGGCAAAACATTTATAATCTTGAATATAAGAGGTTAGTTTTGTGTATAGTTTTGAAGACAATTAGTTCACACCTGAGCTAGTCCACAACAGAATTGAATCTAAAAATTTGTCGTTAAAAGTTGACTGTGCAAATAAAGAATTATGAAAGATTCAATGCTGTTTTAAAGCGATGATGGAGACCGCAAAAGCATGATTTTGAGGCGAACCGTTGATTGAAGGTGGGATTCGAGATGGAGCTGAGCGGGGAATCCCAATTTGGAACGAAAAATGTAGCTAAGTACCAATTGAAATTCATTTGTCGGTTAGCGAAAGTTGGAGGGCGATCAATCAAGTATATGTATGATCGGTGTGAACCGATCCCAGCTGTGGTTGGGATGTAGCAAAACCCCACATTTATTCACTTACATACTTCCATTTGATTGTCATTAGAATTGAAATTTACTGTTATTTGATTCATTATGTTGGGATTTGTTGTATAACCTACTGTATTTGTTGTGTTTATCCCTAAAGCAGGAAAAGTTTCGCATGTTAAGCCGAAGGACTATCGTCCAATAAGTTTCAACTCTGTATTGCTTAAAATTTTGGAAAGGATCATTGATTACTATATAAAAAAATCAATAGATCCTGTGCTGATCTCGCAGTCTCAGCACGCCTATACCAGAGGCAAATCGGTTGAGACTGCTCTTCACGTCCTCATTGAGCAAGTTGAGAAATCTCTTGCTCTAAAGGAATATACGCTTGCTGCCTTTTTGGACATTGAGGGAGCCTTCAACAACGTTAAGTGTAACGCAATTGTTGAGGCACTCTTGGTGCTACACGTCGATGAGCGGCTGATCGCTTTTATTGTGCAGCTTCTTAAAAGTAGAGTGGTAATCTCTTCCCTGGGGAATGTCAGCGTAAGACGAGGAGTCAGTACGGGCACACCTCAGGGTGGGGTCCTCTCTCCCCTGCTGTGGAACATCACAGTGAATACTCTCTTAATGAAACTGGACCGTGCCAGCTGCAAAGTTATTGCTTATGCGGACGACATAGCTATGGCAGTGTCGGGAAAGTATTTATCTACTCTATCGGAGAGGTTAAATCACTCTCTTGAAATTCTTTCACGTTGGAGTCGTGAGTGCGGTTTGAATGTGAATCCTAGTAAAACGGAGCTAGTACTGTTTACAAGAAAGTACAAAATTCCCTTATTTGAGTTACCCAAACTAAATGGGATCTCCATTGGACTGAGCCAGAAGGTCAGGTACTTAGGGCTTATCCTTGACTCGAAGTTACTGTGGACCTACAATGTAGCAGAAAGAGCGCGGAAGGCTTTCAATGCACTCTACTGCTGTAAAAGAGCCATAGGAGCAAATTGGGGATTACAGCCTCGTACTGTTGCTTGGCTTTATACTACTGTGGTTAAGCCAATTCTATTGCTTGGGGTAGCGTTCTGGTGGCAGGCTGCTCTTAAGGCAACCTGCAAACGGCAGCTTGAAAAAGTGCGGAGGATGGGTGCACTGCTGGTAACTGGAGCGCTCCGATCTACTCCTACTAAGGCACTATTCGTGCTGCTTCATTGGCTGCCAACCAAAATACTTATCTTACAGCAAGCCAATCTTGCTGCTGTGAGACTTAATTGCATCTCGGCATGGAATAGAACAGAAGTCGGCCATGCGAGAATTTTGGCCGAGGGAGTTTCCGCTCCAGCGGGTGTTGACTACATCGCACCGCAATGCCTACTAGATCTGGAGTTCACAACTCGCATTCCTGGTAGGGATGAATGGCGTGATGGCGTCACCCTCGAAAGTGGGCTTGTCCATGTGTACACCGAAGGCTCTAAGCTTAACAACAGAGTCGGGTGTGGCGTATACTCGGATGAGCTGAATCTTAAGCTGTCCCTCCGTCTGCCAGACCACTGTAGTGTCTTTCAGGCAGAGGTTGCGGCTATTTTTCAGGCTATCGACTGGCTTCTGTGTAATCGAATATTCGGGGTCAATATTGGTATTTTCACAGATAGCCAAGCGGCTATTAGGTCCCTTGCTGGTCCTTGTACAGTGTCCATCATTGTTGCTGAATGCCGTGCATCTCTTAGGGAGATATCGAGACATTCGGTTGTTCAATTGATTTGGGTACCTGGACATAGGGGTTTTCAGGGCAATTGTGAGGCCGATGAGCTAGCAAGGCTTGGAGCCTTGTTACCGGAAAACTCTTGCTCCACAATAGGAATACCGATGGCATCGGTGAAGTTGGCCATCAGGCAAAAATATCTTGAGGACGCTAGGAAGTCCTGGGCAGAGGAATCATCCTGTGCGACAGCAAGGCAGTCCTGGTTATCCATGGATGCGCATCGCACCAGGCAGCTTTTAGGCTTAACTCGAAGCGCTCTGCGTTGCACTATCGGCGTTCTTACTGGCCACTGCCTCATAGGGCGGCACGCGCAACGACTGGGCGTAGAGTTTAACATTTTTTGTCGGAGTTGTGGCTCTGAGGATAAGGAGGAATCCGTCTTCCATCTCATGTGCCAGTGCCCGGCTTTGGCAAGGAGAAGGTTGGCAGCACTTGGTGGACCCTTTCTCCAAACCTGACGAAACTGTCCCCGGTCAATTTATTGGCTATAGTCCGTTTTATCAAAGGAAGCAGATGATTTCCTGATTTTAGTGAGTAGGAGAGGGTCACTAATTTAGTATGGTATCACAACGGGCCTCTCTTGTGCTTATATGTGCCGGTCATCAGGTCTCTGGGGATCGGCAGCCATTTCAACTAACCTACTGTATTTGTTGTATAAGCTACTGAAGCATCCTTTACTTTTTCTATTTGTGTTTGTTTTAATGATTGTCATGATAGCGTACGTAGCACGAAAGTAATATTTGCCCGAAAACTCACGAACAGACTGAGCTAGCAGGTGGAGTAAAACACGCTGCGTTCAAACAAAGATGGTTCTTTGAAAATTATGCTGCACTGGCGACTGCTCGACAGCAATGTTATGTGGGTAGGGTTTTGGTGACAAGCTACTCTTAAGGCTGCCTACCAAAAAAGTGCGAAGATGGGCCGCACCTTTGGTGATAAAGGCTCTTCGCACCACCTTTGCTAAGGTTCTTTTATCTATAATAATCCTAGAGCAAGAAAATATTGCTGCTGTGAGGCTTCATTCCTTTTCAGCATGGGGAGAAAGGAAGGAGTTCCCACTCGAGCAAACTTTGATTATATAGATCCGGACACTCTACCGGACAAAAAGTTCACAGCCTGCATGAATGGAAAGTTGGAGTGGGCTCATTCACGTGTATACCGATGACTTGAAACCGAAGAATAAAGTCGTCGGTGATATCTACTCGGATGAGCTAATATTAAGACCAGCCGTTTCTCTTCCGGACCATTGTGGTGTGTTTCAGGCAGCGGTGGTGGCTATTTCTCAGGCAAGTGACTGGCTTCTGAGTCAGAATCAGAACCAGAATTGTTGCTGAATGCCATGCATCTCTTACAGAGATTTCGAGATATTCGGTAGTGCAATTGATTTAGGTATCTAGACAGAGGGTTATTCGGGGCAACTCTGTAGCCGACGAACTGGCAAGGCTTGGCACCTTGCTACCAGAAAGCTCATTTCCTCTTCATCACAAAAACACCGATTTCATCGGTCAATTAAGCCATTAGGCAAAAATACCTCGACGACGCTAAGAGGTCCTGAGTTGAAGAAACATCCTGTGCAATCGCAAAAAAGTCCTGGTTTAACGACTTTTTTCGTGGCTGCGGCTCAGAAGATGAAGGGGAACCCGTCCTCGATCTCAGTTGCTAGTGCTCGGCTTTGGCGAGTGGAAGAATGGCTTCACTCGGGGTCCCTTTCTACTCAGCTTTGGCTGATCTATCCTTCATTGATTTAAAGAGGATAGTGCCGTTTATAAAGGTGGTTTCCTGATTACGTAGCTTAGGAAGAGTTATATCAGTATAATCACAACGGTCTTCTATTATGCTAGTGTGTGTGTGTGTGTGTTTTGAATGGATTCCTGCAATCGATAGCTCCTAGATCTTAAATTTTGAGTCATAGACTTTTGGAGATAAAGATACAATTTGTAGCTAATCTTCTGCGTCCCTACCTATTCAAGTAAATTTGACTCGTGAAAATTGTATTTTATGTTTGTCATTACTTGTCAAATTTAAATTTATAATATTTCACATCCATCTGACAATATCGGTTTTCTAAACCACTATAGATCCATAAATATCAACCATTCAAAAGCCTCATCAAATTTCCATTATTGATACAAATGTTTAACAAAAATGACATCTATTCAAACTATGTACTCGTATAAATTATTCATTACAAATAGTTTGTTTAGTCGTCTAAATAGCAGCCCAAATACTAGCAACCTTACAACACTGTTGTGTTACTTTAATGTCTCCCGCCAGAAACAACAGCAGCAACAACCGAATTCAACCTAGCAATCTTCCAATAAATACATACGTACATTCTGCCCTGCTAAGCATAAACGTTATATCTTCATTTTTCCCATTTTTAAGTGAACACCGGATTCAAAAACTACGTACTTCATTATATCATTCTACAAAATAAGAAAACCCTATCTTTTGTAGAAGTATGTTAAAATCAATATTGAAAAAAGCACTCTCCATATATCTCCAGTACAAATCAAAACACAAATCATTGAATATCTCGAAAGTACTAAAATGTAGATAGAACGTTAATGCTTAGCAGGGCAGCATTGTACCTTCTCGTACTATTTAGGAAGTACAGTGAATTTTCATCGTATATTTATTTAGTTGACCGATGTCATCATCATAGTCATAATTAATTGGTATGCACAATGCTACATTTGTATCGACACACGAACAACAACCACGAGGGAAACAGCGACAACTGGCCAACGTAAGAAAATTTGGATCGAGTCATATTCAGATACAGCAACAGTGTTTGTACCTATTATTTGGATGTACCTATCTTACGTGCGCAAACAGTATCTATCGATGAATCATAAATTGAATACGAAGACTTAAAGAAATTATTCGCAAATATTTAAGACTATCTGAATGTCATATTGTGGACGATCTAATAGACTCGCGAGCACATATGTCATCTTTGTTTTAGAAATTTATCGTCTACGTATGGCAGAACAGTGCCACGTATGGCAATGCTGGGTGATATCAGTATTTTACAGCCGTTTACGTGTGTCATTCATAAGAAGATTGATGGAGGAGATTTGGGAACATGTAAATTAGCTACGAATAATTTTTATTAATGAAACATTAATTGGTGTAGTTAGTACTGAATGAGTTGAAATTGCGAAATTTCTGTCCTTGAATCGCGTTTTTTTGGCGTATGGTCTTTTATTATGTTCGATATAATCAATTGTAGATAAATGTTGATATTAGAGGGTACTTTGCCAGGAAGAAAAAAAAATACTTTTTTTAATTCAATAAAAAATAAACAGAGTCCTTACAGTTTTGTGTACGAGGATTTTGCTATTGATCGTCCTAGAGCATGACTGTCACTTTTGACAGTTTACAGCCATTGTACACTGAGAACAATTTTCTTGGTGAATATTCCTATAATTTTGTAACACTAAATTTGGGGAAAAAATGCATTATTTCGCCGTAAAAGTTCGCATATTTATGTTCAGCCGCACTATACTCAAATGTATTTTTCATAGCAACATAGTAAAAGCAACATTAAGAATATCTTACAATGTCTAATGGCTTCCAACTACATATTAAAAGGTTTTGTTTACAGAAAAGTGTATGGTCGCTTGCCTCATAAATAGCAACAAATTTTAATTTTCTTTATATGCATTGTTCATATTATTAAAATAATTTCAACCATACAATATGGTATCCATTGCAAAAGGTATCGTAACGCTTCTGATCTCATGTTGTATCTACGTTCTAAGTGCTGTCTCCTATTCTATCATAGAAGTTTCATATGCCACATAGCAATTTCGGTGTTCGGTTCGATGTTCGATATAATTCATACTTATGTTATGCTGTGTAGTCCTTATATTACGTTGCACGTTCCATGTAAATAAATATCAAAATTTATATCATTTCGGGTTGGAAAATGTTTGTTGTAAATTGTATTGATACTACGATCAATTACTTTCTGGTATTTGTTTTCTCCTTCTTTCCATTCTTTCTATCACTCTATCAGCATGCACGTCCGTGAGCATCATTTTCCTCTCGATTAGGTGTTTCATAGTGCTAATGCCAAAGCTCAGGAGATTACCCTTTGAAGTGAATACTTAGCTGTGGTGGTAGGAACACAAATATGGGAGAAGTCGATATCCATTATTCTTTAAGTGCCTTTTTTTCTGAAGCGCTAGTATTATGCCTAGTCGCCACTAAAGCTTTAATGCGACATTTAATTAATGGAGCGCTGTCAAGTTACAGGCTGTTAAAACAACAGAAGACGAACAAATATAGGGCACCATGGACATGGCGGGATCGAACCCGCGGGCAGTAGATAGCTGCTAAGCTACTAAAAGATGCAGTGCAGCGGCTATGCTTACTGGCAATTGAGGCTATGCGTACTGGTAATTTGTTCAGAGAAACATTGGGAAGTTTAACATGTTTTAGTTATTGGAATCGAAATAATCTTATTTGTTATCAAACAAGTTATTGTGAGAAATACTATCGTGTATCTTTACATTCGCCTAGATTCTCAAATGAAAGTTCTATAACTTATGGAAACTTTAGCCATAAAACTATGTCTAAAAATACTATAAATGGTCACTGTCTATATATACCCTATGCACATGGGATAAGTGATACACAAAATTGCGTAAAATATACTAAAAAATTTTTCCGTGTACTTTCGAACAAGGGTTCTCCTGCAGACTGGGTACTTTGTTTTAGAAATTAAGAGAAAATTGATAAAGCAAAGACATTTTGATTTGACAATTTTATTTGATAGGTAAAATGTTAAAATGATACCCGTATCTAGATTAATTTGAAAGTATGACTATCAATTTTAATAATTTAAAGCTGTTCAAATTTTGACTAGGGATGTTCTGTCAACGCAAGATATGTCAAACACTGCTAATTTCCTTTTTCCAGATAATTTACAACTATCTACTTTTCGAGGGATGATTTCTGGGCTTTCCCCTCTGGGTTATATTTAAGCCTAAGAATATCATACAGATACTAAGTAATCTTGTATTGTCGCTAAAAAAGAACTAAATGTAATTTTATTTCTGCAGCTTTGTGACGGAGGCACGACTATTGTATGTTGGGAGAGAAGAGACAGCAGCATCCAGCGTTGCCTGCTATTCACAGTCTGCCACACAAAACGGACTCTGTCACAACTGGACTGAGAAAAGTGGCAGAAACAACTATAAGGGCAAATGCTATCATCGCAACTTCTCACCACGTGATATGGGGAAGCACCATCATGGGCGATAGAGGCAGATACTAGAATTTTTTTATTTCAAGCAACCTCAATATTCTCAGTACAGGTAATAAACCTACATTTATTACTAGGAACATGGCCAACGTAATTGATTTTACAGCTGGTAGCTGGCAAATATCTGACCTCAAGATATCAGTAAATGACCAATTGTACACAATTCACCGGCAGCTGATAAAGGAAGTAACAGATGAGGTCGAAATTGATTGCGTGACAGGTACATTCTGACCCTACAAAGCCGCATGTCAATTACCTTAACATCTTTTCCACTAAAAATACTAGTAGATTTGCACATCAAGAGCTCGATTGATGTCGCGGGACTCTGTGATAATCAACACGCGTATTTGGCCGGCAGATCGGTGGAGACGGCGCTACGTAAAATGTTCGGAATAATAATATATAGATCCTTGCAACAAAGCAGCGTTCTTAGTCACTGAAAAGGCGTTCAACAATGTAGATTTATAGAGATTTACCTGACTTCTTTATTAGTAACACGATAGCTATTTTCCATGCTTCTGGATAGTAGCACAGCTTCAGGCAGGCATTGAAAATAAATGTAATCAATACAATCGCTTTCCTGGATAAGTTCTTAAGTACTAAATTTGGAATTCTATCATCGCCAGGAGCTTTTCGATTTTTAAGACTTTTGATTACAGAGATTACGTCTTTGGGTTTATATAAAATTGTTTTAAAATCCTGCTCCTGAGCAGAGAGATTATTATAGACATTATCAACCATGCCGGAGGCTATCGTGGTTCCCATGTGGCTAGTGGTTTTATGGACATCATGAAAATATTTCGCAAGAGCTTCAGCTTTATCTATGTCACGGCAAATTACCTTACCCTCGTTTTCAACAAAGAATGCGCCCGAAGAATGCTTATTCTTTAGAGCCTTTTGAATTTTCCACACATTTGAATCACCATGGCTCTTGCTAGAAAGGAAGTTGTTCCAGGCGATATTTTTAGCACGAGCAACCGCGTTTTTTATGCTTTTGTTTAATCGGTTTAATTCGATCTTCAATGAGCAGGTCCTGTATCGTTGCCATCTTACGTAATCCCGCCGTTGAATAAGGGCTACTATGTAATAATATCGATTGGTTCAAACTGCTGATTCGTTTTGAAAGTATGCTCTTAATAAACATAATTCGCCAAGAGTTTCAAAATTTAAACTAGACCTGATTTTGCTGCACATATATCCAGCTGCTGAAAAAGATAGTTCGGGTTCTACACTTTTTGGTGGGATGTTAAGCAAATCATACGCCAGTTGTAATAATGAGCCCTTAGCGGCTACGTTTTCATAAAACGTTATTTCTTTCAGTATTAAGTCCTAGGTTGTTCGCTCATGTCGTAATGTGGAAACTTCTCTAATTCTCAAAATGAGTTGAATTTTATCAATCCCGAAAATGTCCAAAATGTGTCGAGATCGCGAAATCTGGGGATTGCATGCCCTACCTGCAAAGTCGCTGTCAACAAAAAATCACTCCTATCCGCATGATGTGAGTGCCGAGTATCATGGTGTCAAAGGCAACGAAAACGCTGATGAGCTAGCGAAGAGAAAATCAGAAGCTAAAAACGGCACCTGTACTACCGTACCGCAGTTACTTACTGACACCATAAGCATCTCATGCGAATCAAATAGGACTGATATCCAATAATTTATGTAGCAGATGCGAGATGGAAGGGGACACCATCGATCATACTCTTTACGAGTGTCCGGCTCTTAATAATAAACGTCTCAAGATTCTGGGATCTAAGAACTTTGAATAGTTAGCAGATATGGCTAGTATCGCGTCGCTGAGCCAGCTGTTTAACTAGCCAACGGAAGGTGTCAAATGGGCCTAATGCAAGTCGCGTGAGAAGCAACCGTCTTACATAACCTAACCTAACTTTAAGCTAAGATCTAGGTATATTTATAAAACTGTTAGAACTAAGACAAAAAGATTAGATATAAGTCAAATTTATAGTATTGCTCGGTTAAAAATATCTGACATGTAAACTTCCTAACAGTTCACAGACTTTCATGCAATCCATTTCAAAAGTCTATCATTAATAACAATCGATAGACTATCATGAAAATATGTTAACATAGTTGGCAACAATCAGAAAAAATTCGAGCAATCATTTTCCCATAACAATTAAAATAATTGCTATAACATTTTTTTCAAAAACAGAAAAAAAACCGAATCACTTAATCGATCTACGATTCGGATATCACACAAAATTATTTCGATAATCGATTAAGTACTATGATCAAGTAAATCTTTTGAAGATTTATTCTTCAAGCATCACCACTAGAGACGGAATAAAATTTTAAACAATTCAGTACATTTTTCAATGTGATCGCTTGAAGAAGATTTAAGAAACTGGTTATGTTAATATATACTATACAAAAAATGATCCTGCTTGCTACTACTACTATACCCACCGCACCTCCCTCCTTCATGTCTACACTTAGTTAATCCATCTAACTTCTTCCAATCGTTTTTTTTTTCTTGAACGACGTAATGATCATCTTGAAAATGATTGCTGAAGAAATAACACATACACAACAGGGACACAAACAAAAAACCAAACCAAACCGATCACATTGTGGTGGAATTCTTAGCCTTTTAATCACACAATCGTTTTCATTTCGAATTTCGAGATTTCCATGGGCATCAGTTAGATCACACACGATCATCAAATGAATCGATGAGGTTGAGAGTCATACATTTTTAGGTCCATATATGGTTGGTTGGTGAGGTGACTCTGGCGAATTGATGGTGGATGGCATCACACAGAAGTGATCGTGACTCGGATATTTTTTCGAAGCTGAGCATCAAAAGAAGAAAATACCTTTGAATGTTTTGTGTCGCGAAGATTCGGAGTTGAATCGGTTTCAGCATAAAGATCAGAAAATTACTTTGTACTCAAAGTTTGCCTACGGAGTAATCCAATTAAATTTATATAGTATGTATATTGCTATGGTAGAGGCAAGTGATTATCACTGAAAGAATTTCGATGGTGCCGGGTTTCGAACTGCCGGGTTTATACGACTGCTTGGCTGAGAAAATTTGTTTGTACTTCGAGACGTTTAAGTCACGATCCATTCTTTTTTATGTGATACAGTAAATAACATCCATCATTTTCTAAAAGCATAATTTTAGATCACCGAAAAATTGCCAAAATGTATTTAACACGATTCAAAATCCTCCCGAAAACACTCTAATTCAACTGATCCCCAGCTGCGGTCCTATAAGATTATGAATCATCTCGCTCAGCATGTAGCTGATCGCGTGTTCTATATTTCCATAACATAATTCCCGTCAAATAGTTTCACACAAAATTATGTGAACATGATCATCATTATCATCACCAGTGCGCGGCGAAGCGGCTATCATCATGATTATAGCAATCATAAAACAACATCGGGCTCTACCAGGAGGACAAAACCACGTAATTATCCAGTCATTAGTGCGTTATGATGGTTGACCTCGGCGGGGAAAAAAGAAGTGGCCACGACCACTGAGAGACCGGTCAACAATAATAGGCGACTTATGGATAGGCAGGTTTCTTCATAAGTCAAAGAAATCTACCTAATCGTGTCCGACCGACTAACTGACTGACTGTGGGGGAATGATGATGCCGGGCTACCTAATTGCCGGTAGCCATTCAACATTTGATTCAGAAAATACCAAGCTTCTAGCCCCGGAAAATTAAAAATAATTGTGAGAAATTATAGGGGATCTACATACATACATACATGTAAGCGAGCATACTGTTTGTTGATACTGAGATCAAAAGATTTGTTCGGAATTTGATAGTGTTTTCACTTGGATGCTGTATGAAATGGGAGGGTGATATGTGGGACTGCAATGCGTAAGTTTTTTCGATGTTCCATATGTTGTTTTAAAGTTGAAGGTCAGACAGTAGTAGACGATAAGGATGTCGACGACAGACAGTCTGTGAAAATTGTTTATTTAGATTAGAATTTCGATTTGTGTGTACAAAGAACGGTTAATGTGTTAAGGCTGGTACTAACTTAATCGTGAAGCTACATTTTGACAAGTCTCCATTTTCTGGCCATTCTTTGGAATGAAATTTTTGACAATGGAACAAACCGGAGAATTTGCTGATTTCTGGCAGATAAAATGTCAAGCATTTTAATTTTTGATATTTTTGCAAAATATTTTTGCACTATTCAATTTTCGACTTCAAACACTTATTGACATCAACTATCATTTTTTAGCTCGAAAGAATCAACTGCGCATACTGAATTGGCGTGAAATGAGTCAAGACATGTGTCAAGGCCATCTGTACTTTCAAATCAAAATTAACATTCAAGCAACTTTTCACGCTAAGTAATGAATACACCTCTTGCTAAATTTCAAACTAAATCTACGCTGAAAGAAATTTCAGGTGAAATGTTGTGTAAAAGTTTGGCGTGAAATCGAAGACAGTACTAGCTTTAGAGAAGAATAAGTAAATTGGAATTGTTTTTGCGGGATGATTAAAATTGAAAAATTTTTATTTATCTTAAAAATTTTTATTTGACAAAGTGGTTTCGAAAGCATGCACTGATTCTCATCAGACACCAGCACACAGTGCATTCTTGACTGGTGTGACCACTTGCAGTAGGAAATCATTAATTGTTATTTACGCTGGTTGTGACAAATTTTAACATCTCCGACTTATATCCATTCAAATAATTTGATTTGTGTGTGTTATTGATTTGTGATCATGGTTCCCTTCATGTCTATAAATCAGCATAGACAACGCATATCGTCTCTAAAGCTTATCAAAGCAGAGAGTAATTGATACGGGAAACTCAATCGTTTTGCAGAATAAGCCTCCGAAAGCAGAATCAAATTGGAATTGTTTTTGCGGGATGATTAAAATTGAAAAAATTTTATTTATCTTGAAAATTTTTATGTGACAAAGTGGTTTCGAAAGCATGCACTGATTGCTTTCGTGACCATATGGGCTCCAGCCTATTTTGACAAAAATTTCAACTAACTTCTATCCAAGATGCTATTTCTTACTTCCATGATCAAATTGTATGGCATCTGAATGGACGTAACATTCCTACGGTGGTATGAACCTTGTACATTGAGAAGATCTTGGATATCGTGAGACGTGACGGTATTCTATGCAAGCTGAACAACAAGCCCAAAAAAATCACTTCGTTCGCAACGAGGCTAAATTTTGACCTTAGTACCGACATGCATGAATTCGACATAGAATCCTTATGTTTGACATAGAATCAAGGTAGCGAAATCCGCAATTCCACGGAATAGATATATTTTCACCAAAAAGATGGCCATGACAACAAAAACTAGCGGACATAGAGACTTATTTGGTCAATCTAAGATGCAACCCTATACTAGATTATCTGCTCCAAATCTGCCATGTAAAAGTGAAGATATGTAAATGGACTGATTCAGGAAATTCGACGCATTCTGATGCAGTTTATTTATTTTCCAAATTGGAAGGCTGCAGCAAGCAATCTACTTAAAGCTAAAAGCAACCCAAAGCCCCCGTGGTGGAATGTGAATATCACCACTCTGCAGAAAGAGTTCAACTTTCATCTCATAATTTCGCCACCTGCTGTAAAATTTACAGTGGCTGTTCTTGAAATTATGCAAAACAATCACAAACATTCTGTCAATATGAAGTAGTAAATTTATTACTATATAACAAAGCCCGGTAGAGTGGAGGTAGGATTCAAATTGTGGAATGTAGTCCGAATTTTTCCGGACTGTTCAAGATAAAAGAAGGGTCAATCAGTGATAAATAAATATAGTTAGCTTACTTTCTCTAATTTTTGACGATAAACACAAAAGCATGTCACTTATCTTGAAACAAAAACGACCTTAAAGTATGTACACAGCTTCGGTGCTCTGGATGAAAAAGATTTCCATTTTTCGTCGAAAATAGAGCCCCGATCAAAAATAATTACAGAGATGCAAACATAATTTTTACTACGCAAGGTATAAAAGGCTGCCAACGCTAACGTCAGAAAAAATTGTATGGTAAAGAAGATGATTCAAATTGTATCAAACCCTTCTTTGGAGTCTTCATAATTATACTATTATTAGATGTTTTGAATTATTTTTACTATTATGTACTACACTCAGAAAAAAACTTTGTAAAATTGGGGAAAAACATTGTTGATTCATATATTTTTCACTATGAAATGGCGCCATAGAGGTTTCTCTATGAATTAACTACTACATAGTAGTACGTGCGTGAGTTGTATTGGCAACAATTTTCTCTATTGAACCAACAAGGGCTGCTTGTAATTTTGAAGCCGCGAATAGGAAATCCAACAACTATATTGGATCGTAATAACATGGAAAGGAAAGTGTGGCTGCATACTTAAAATATGAACAAAAATGTTGTAAACCGACTTAAAATACCAATGCAAAAAATACACTATTTAATGCTTTGAATAGTTGAAAGACCCAAGAATTTGAACAATTTATAAATTCTTGAAATTCTTGGGTCTTTCAACTATGTAAAGCATTAAATAGTGTCTTTTTTGCATTGGTATTTTAAGTTGAGCTTTTTGAAACATCTTGACATTAAAATTGTGCTGTTTTGTGTTTTATTGCTGGCAAGCAACAGGTCTTTACAAGCTTTATCGCGTATATTGTTTAATAAGTATGGCGAGATTTTGATCTTAAATGATGCCAATTTTGCAAGGAGCAAATTTTCATTTCCTGGGGCTGGGTTCAATAGCCGGAAGTTGATATGTATCTGGAATTTAAATTATAACACAATTTGAGTCTGATTTTATAAAAACTATCTACCTATTTGATGTTCTTCGGTATCTTTATACCCTTGGCCATGCTTTAAGATTTATTTCTATCTGCCTTAGAAGAAAAGAATTCTCCCATTGCTTTTTCACTTGTTCCCAATCACTGCAGCTATGACTAAAGGTAAGCAACAAAAAATAAACTATTCAGCACACCGAACGACACACACTGCATGCACTACAACTTACATATATGCGCGATTTGTGTCTGGAAATGAATGCTGCTGAGATTTAGTAATGATCAAACAAAACAAAAGAAATTGAAGTGCATCTATTCAAATCAACAGATCAAGTAGTTGATTTGTGTTTATGACTAAAATAACCGATAATGCATGTTGTATTTACAACATACGTATTGAATTTACATTAGTCGTTTTAATTCCATAAAGTTCGTTGTTATTATGAAAGAAACAGCAAAGAATATACAAAGAGGCTGTACGTTTATTATGGCCCTGGCTTTTACATTGATAATTCTTGATTTTACTATGCGACTTTTTTCTGAGTGTAGTTAATCATTTCATCAATTTATTCACATTAATTGCTCAGCAAATAAACTGAGATCATCAGAAAACAAGAGAAAATAGCAAGTTCAGAATTTTAAAAAACTCTGGCGCATCAGAACTGGTAGAAAACTGATTTTCAAAGAAACTGTTTGAGTGACGAAACAAGTGTTGACAGACGTAATACTCTTTTTTTAGTATCAAATCAATCATTTCTTACCCATAGCAACAAAAACCATTTCTCAGCAGCATCTCTTATAACATAAATGAAGAAATTGTTCAGCGCTGACAACACTGTTCCAACGAAGCAGCCGTAAGTTTACCACAACAAGCTCATGCTTAAATCAATCTATACTTTGAATTTGGCTCGAAAATTTCACGTTGTTTGAAGCTACCATCTGAAAAAATTTCAAAAACTAGGAAAATTTAAACGTTGGTTGCTTATTTTTATTGTCAATGCTTTGATATGAATATATAATGGAAGCATTTGCTTATTTTTATTGTCAATGCTTTGATATGAATATATAATGGAAGCATTTGTTGATACAATATCTACGAAAATGTCTGGTGCTGTAAACCGTGTGTTGGCAGGATAGCCAAACCAAATCTACTTTACGTTAAGCTAAACCCACCCTGTGAATTTCGTTTCGATTGAATAACTGCGCTGGAAGTGATAGGGGTGAACAGCATTTTAGGGTCATCACCGTCTAAATTTTTCAAATTTTCGAAACGTTAATATTTGATGTTAATGGTCATTGCAGAATAATTCCATTTTGAAAATTTAATGACAAAATCGCTGAGTAAAGAAATACCAAAAAATTGTGAAATTGGTCATAGCTGGTAACCCTTTCATGATATTTTTACGATATTCCTACGAAATTTGGCTTACAATAAGGTCTATTTACTGCATGAGTTTCGTTTTGATTTCTTGACTGAGTCGGAAGTTATAGGGAAAAAGCTTAATTTTGCTGAGCAAATTTATGAGATTTAGGTGACAAAAACTACGATAGCTGGCAACCCTATTCTAATTTTTCAACCACATTTCTACCAAAAAAGTCTTCGAGTAAGGTTCAAATAATGTATGAATTTCATTAAAATTTGTTGGCTGAATCGGAAGTTATAGGCTAAAAAAACAATTATTTTCGCAGTGAAATTTCAAGATGGCACCACTGCCAGAGGGTTGCACATATTTCAAAATCACTTTTATCAGACTTGGTGGATTATGGCGTGCTGCGCTATATTTTATCACAATCCCCAAATCGACTATGTACATGGCGCCAGAAGTCTATAAATTATGGCGTCTGGCGCTATGTGTTTTTTCAGTGTTAAAAGTTAGTTTCGCTTCGAGATGCACGCCCAAGTATTTCACTGAATGAGTCCATATGACATTTTCACCTAAGATGTTTATCGGGGGATTCGGTAGGTTTCTTGTGGCTGTCTTTTAGCTGAAAAAGATAGCCTACGTTTTAGCAGGGTTAATTTTAATTTTTCATTTGTCTCAAAATTCGCTCATAAGAGCGAGCTGCTACTGCAGTATATTGATAATAGCGTCTGGGTTACTCGAGCTGCAAAATATGACTGTGTCATCCGCACACATGCCTATTTCGCGGTTATTGAAGCGCGGTATATCAGCAGTGTAAATCTTAAAGAGAGTTGGACTTAAGACTGACCCTTGCGGAGCACCAGCAGGAACGCGGCATTTGGTAGACAACGCGCGTGCCTTCATTGTAAAAGTTCTGATTTCAAGGAAGGAATGAATTAATTTGATGATGCATACCGGTTGCATAGTTCATGAGCTTAAATACCAGCCCTTCGTGCCATACTTTGTCAAACGCTTTTTGTATGCCTAGTAGAACTAGACTAGTCGAGTGCTTGGACACAAACCCCCATTTGATGTGGTTAACGACTCTCAGAAGCTGATGGTTTGTGGAGAAACCCGGTCTGAAACCGAATTGCCAGTCAGGTTTAACGTTTTGAACATATGTGATTTTTATCAATCTGCTAAGAACTATTTTCTCGTATAGCTTGCTTAGACGGGTGATTTGGACTATTTCCCGGTTTCAGGATGGGAATGATCAGTGCATTTTTCCTGGCAAGTAGGAAATAGCCCAGTTTGGGACAGAAATGGAAAATGAAGCACATCCAGACAATTGCAGTGTTAGGAAGGTTTAGCAGGAGAATATTAGGTACTTTATATTCACCGGGAGATGAATTAAGTTTCAAGGTTTTGAGATGTCTCTTAATCTCAGCAGGAGAGCAAAAGTTGCTTGGTTTGAAGTCAGAAGGAAGTTCGCGCAACATATTGACATAATTTTCAACAGTAGTTTCGACATTGGTGTCGCCTGGGCTCTGACTGATGGTGTGTGCTTTGTGAAAGCTTTTAACTAAGAGCTCTGCCTTTTTGTTTTTCGCAAAAACTAAAGAGCGATCGGCAGAGTGAAGAGAAGGAATGTGCCGGGAATTGTGTTTGAAGGACTTACGAAGTTTCCATATTTTCTTGTGGCTTATCTCTTGTGAGCTCAAAATTGAATTCCAGCGCTCGTTTTTTAAGTTTAACAACTCTACGCGTATTTGAGTGTTTAATACGCTAACATGTTTCCTAACACTTGGATCACGAGTGCGTTGCCATTGATGACGTACGGAGTTACGGTGGGAGATAAGCGCGTTTATTTGAGGGTTGCTGAGTAAATTGAGGTGTTTGGAAGTGTACTTTGGGGTGAACGGGTCCCTTGTTTCTTCGATTTTATGAAAAAATCTGAAATTAGAGTTTTTATTTGTTCCTTATGTATAATTTCAGTCAAGTCAAAATCTGATAGGTTAATTTTACTATGTAGTGATGGGCGAAAATCACTCCAAGACGTTTTGGAGTATCAAAACAAATATAAAATGCAGACAAATATAATTTTTTTTAAAACAAATATAGAACGCTTTATTAAAGCTTCGGATATATTGTTTGTCAAGTTCAATAATAATGCTAATAAGTATCGCAAATAAAACAAACATATGCCTTTGCCATTTGAGTTTGTTTTGTAGCTATCATTAGACTGCGGCTCATCTAGCTTAGTGCACATTTCTTATTGGCCCTAAAATGAAAAAAGTTGAGTATGGCTGGTCTAGAGAGTTCAGTTTTATCTGAAAAAAGGAAGGTTAACTTTGAGGTCGCCCGCTTATAATAATAAATTAGGGTTTTCAGATAAAACCTCCGATAGATCTAATGTAAAAATATTAAAAAGTAGAGGCCCAATACGACTCCCTTCAGGTGCACAAGAGTTAGCACGTTCTCTTTACATTTCTTGGAAATAAGACCTTGAAATTTCACATATTGTAAGTGATCGTGAAGGTGCTAAGTCACTTTAGTATCGATCCTGCAATTCCGCATGCCTGCAGTCTTCGAATCCAAACAACAGGATCAACTCGGTCGAATGTTTTGATGAGGGCTGTATAGACTGCGGCAATTTCATGACCTTTTCCCATTTTGTATAAAACATCAAAAACAAACACCGTAAGGTTAGTGATGGTAGGATGACCTTCTTATTTTCATTCTGTTGCCTGTTTAATCGAGCATCGGCCAAAGAAGAGTTTGTTTGAAAATGGCGGATAGAATGCCGATGTCTCTATAATTTTCAATCAAATATCTACCGCGAAATAGTCCAAAGGAGAGAGAATTAAGAAATATAATTTGAAAGGATCTGATCATGCTTCTAAAAAACGGAGTGAATAGGGAAAAAAGTCATAAAGCAACAGCAGCTATGTTAACGTAATTTCCAAATAATTCAAAACTACAAAGACACTTTGAATCACCTTATTATTTAAACAAGAAAAAAATGTTATTCATCAAAAACCTTTAGCATTCTAAAATCTTGACGTTTTTCTTCCCAATTTTCTACTAGAACGTACTATTTTTTTTGCTCCTAGTAATAAGCACTAAAACAACATTCCATTTCCAAATGTTCTAACTTCTATCATCGAAACATCAAAGTACCACCGAAAGATTAATTGCAATCCTACTAATTGAGTTTGCCGCTGTATCGTCCGCCTACACATTTCGCCAAAACGAATAATTCATTGAAAAAACAATTTTTGTTTTGATTTTTTTCTGGGAGCTTTCATTAGCGACAAGATTAATATTCATTTTTCTTAAAGCTATTACACAGGAGTGATGAAAAAATCATCTTTTGAAATGAATCACAAGAATGATTTGGGGATAGTTCGCTCGCTGGCTCGCAATGATGGCCTCTTTCATCAGCACTCTCAGAAATAAAAAACAAACCTGGCAACTAGAAATAATAATTCATTCTTTTTCAGATTCATTAGGTATAATTCAAAAAGAAAAAACAGGTCCCCGAGCAAGAATATTCGACTTAACAAGAAATTAATTTCAACCTGCTAATGACTTGCTATTAACTTACGACGACCGTAATTGTTTGCTTCGATCTCGCGTCGTCTTCGTTGTCGCCGTAGTCGAAACGACGTTGAAATTCTTCGGTTCTTCATAGTGTTCTAAGTATTTTGGCAGTAACGATACATACAACAATCACTTTCAAGAGTCTCTTATCTTGATCTACTCGAAACGCCTAAATGTTCCATACGCCCACGCGCCCATCGTGGGTATTCAAAGCACTATACCATTGAAGATCGAAGAACGATGGAATTGAGAGATCATGGTGAGCGCCGATCAATGATGGCGAAAAAATTGAATATGATTTCAGTACAGACAACAGATTACTATGTAGAGTTTCAGTTCAGTGCCCTCTTGTCGATCATTGTCGTTCATGTAGCATATGTAGCCGATGATGCGCAAGGTGAGTGAAAATCCCTCAGATCTTTAAAAGAACTTTTCGAAAGAACTTGATCGTACACTGCTATTGCTTTCCTCACCTCACTGTAAAACGATCAATCTGATGATCTTGAACGAGCATGAAAGTCATATAATCAATTGCACATGCACGAATCGATCACCGTGTCTAGAAACAGATATTACACAAGCTTGGTCTGATCAACCAACAAACTACATACAAACATCGAGGTCTACAAGACATCATCTTCTGTCTACTTGATAAATGTATAAATTCCGGTATTTTCACAAAATGACTTTAGGGCATTAATCCCACATATGATAAGATCGTATACGATCGCGACATGCATTCTTCGGCGGACCAGATTATCTGGTCTAGTTGTCGAACCGCCTCTAAATGAAATTATTTCATTGCAAGCCTAACAGGCATTCTAGTCGCGCGTATCGATCGTCGTTATTTCACATGTCGTAGGTTCGATCAAGTGATCGCGAGTAATCTTTATAACACACCCCGGGGTTCAATTTGTGCACAAGCAAGCTAAAGCAATGCAAACATAAATGCTATTAAGAACATATACAATAAACCATAGCAACAAATCAATTTATTTAGGTGTGTATCGTGTCTATCTCCGTCGTAAAGTCATCGTCTTTGACGTTGTCATGCTGGTATATTGTTATGTTCCCGATGAAATTACAGTTGAGGTGGAGCCAGGACTGGACGATCGATTAGATCGGAGAAAAGCTCCACAAGATTGTTTTGCGACAAAAATTGCACAAACAGATATTTGTTTCTGCAATAGATATTCACATTCTTCAGAGTTCGCCTTTTTTCGAAGCATTAGAAACGATTCTTATCTAGCAAGTCAAGTGGCTCTCTCACTGCTCCACAACACCACAACAACAACCGCGATCAATGATCAATTGAATCAAATTATCTTTGTATCGAGAGAAGCTCCAACGATAATAAAGTTGTCGAATCAAGTTGGAATCCAGTCAATTCGGTGAAAGATACTTTTCAAAGACTTCAACTCAAAGAACTTCCTAAAGATCAGTGATGATAAGATTGATGATCAGTGACCGTAAATTAGAACTATTACAACTTTCGAGAAATGCGAAGCGAACGAATTGACAAATGGGTTTGCTGAACTATGACTTAAATGGCACTTGATGGGTGAACAGATGACGTCGAAGACAAACTCGGTTGATGGTTTTTAATGTCGTGGTGGTCAATCATGATATTTAGGTGAAGATAATGCGAGTAGAAAGCGAGGCCTTTGTTATTGAAATCTGTGGCGAAAAAGGGTTGTGGATCGGTATGCAGGAGAAAGATGCTTCTAAAGAAGTATGCTTGTAAGTTTCAATATTCAGTGAAGTAGAAAGTTTGATTGAGTTCTGTAGCTCGATTGGCAGATAGATAAATTAATTTTTGAAATGGTTACGGAATTTTTAGGTGCATTTCTTTTTAACTTACTGATTCTACCACTGCCAAGTTCATATGAATTGAACTAAATATTGGCCAAGTCTTTGAAGTGATAGGTTTCTGAACAGAACTCAAGGCGTGGTAATATAAAAAAAACTCTAGCGCACCGGAACCGCTAGAAACACTAATGTTCGAAGAACAGTAGAAGAATCGTGCAGGTTTTGAGTGCGTATTCCACCACATGAGCTGCTTACTACGGCCAAACTGTTTCAAATGCCACGTATTACTTTGGTCTCAAGAATGCATTATAACTCATATGGTAGAAGGTTTCAGATATAACCACTGGCATGAATTTCAACGTTTATGAGAGCAAAACACGGGCTAATTATATTCGTTATCAGTTGCTTATCTCACAAAATTTTTAAAGCAGCATCTCATATAACATCAATGAAGAAAATGCTCAGTGCCTGCAGCACTGTAACTGAAGTTGGTGTTTGGGGCTGCGATCCCAAAAATTTGCAGAACTTTGGGAATTGAAACATCGGTTATTTATTTTCATTGCAAATGTTTTATTGCTTTTATTGATACAAAAGTAGCACAACCGACTCGTGCTGGCAACCTTTCGCCAGTATCAAAGCCAAGAATATATCACATCTGCTTCACGTTGTTATATAACATTCGAAGTTATATAACAACGTGAAGGAGGAGTATAAAGAAATTTAGGGTTACTTGCAGCGAGTTTTTTCAAATAATCGAAAGCTTAATATTTGCTGTTTATTGTCACTACAATATCATTACCAATTGAAAATTCTACGATAAAACCGCTTAATAAAGATATTGCAAACAAACAAAAAACCAACAATAGCTGGCAACCCTATCGTGGCTTTTCAACCAAATTTGGCCCGAATAATGTTTATAATAGGTTCCATTAATTGTATGAAATTCGTATTGATTTCATGACTCCACTGGAAGTTATAGGGCAAAAAGTTTTATTTTCCTGAGTGAATTTTCAAAACCAAAGACACAAAAATTACCATAGCTAGCAGCACCAATGGAATTTTTCAACAAAATTTCTATCAAACAGAGTTTAGAGTAAGGTTCAGCTACTGTGTCACTTTCATGAAAATCTGGTAACTTATTCACATTTCATAGGGCAAAAAGCAGTTTTTTTTCTTTGTAATTTTTCAAGATAGCACCACTGGCACAGAGTTGTCTACAATTCAAAATTGCTTCTATCAGACCTGGTCCTACTTAAGTCCAATGCATTCTGTAAATTTCAATTGTATCTGATTATTGATTCGTGAGTTCCTGTGAACAGAAGTTTTTGATGCTAAAAATATAGGTTAACTGGGAAAGGGTTACCGTTCTTGTCCGACATGAAATTTCCAAAGTTTTACTTTCAACATGTAGATAAAGCATAATATATGTTACAGATTGGTTTTATTGTAAGAAACGGACATTTTTTAGGATATTCGATGGTTTGAATGTTTTCACTTCCAAATTTTTATTTTTTCAAATTTAAGACACCAAAATTTTCATAGCCGACAGATCCAACCGAATTTTTCGACCAAATTTCTACCAAAGTAAAGTCCAGCTACTGTATGAATTTCGTCAAAATCGAACGATTCAATCAGAATTTATAGGAATAAAAGCAGTTATCTTGATTAGTGATTTTTCAAGATGGCACCACTGGCACAGAATCACCCGCATTTCAAAATCACTTCTATCAGACCTGGTCCTATTTAAGACCAATACATTCTGCAAATTTCAATTTATTCTGCTTATCGGATCGTGAGTTTCCGTGAACAGAAGTTTTTGATGCTAAAAATATAGGTAAATTGGGCAAGTGCTACCAGGCGTGCCCGTTATACCATAAAAAAATTTTTTTTGGTCTATGTAAACAAAGCACAAGATTTACATATGAGTGGCTTTTTTTTGAAGAAGCGGCATTTTTTCAAGAGAGACGATGATTTGGAGGTTTTCACTTTCAGTGCCTGCCCTAGGTACAGGTTTGCCAGCACGCTCATTAAAAGCTACACAAATCTACAACTTAATAATACCAATATGTCCTGAAAATTTTGTAATGATTGAATTGATCGCAATTTAAAAATTTTCAAGTTTTCCCGTTCTAGTCGAACGAACGTTCGTTTTTTGCAGCCAAACGTTTTTTTCAAACTGTTTGTCAGATTAATGATGTTCAAAATTGAGTTCCTCATAAGCATATACACTAATAGAGTAGCAATAGAAAAATCCCAGCCTGCGCCAAAATTAAGTAGCAAATAGCTGCCAGTATCGTTCGTGTATATGAGATGAACGATTGCACCGATGTAAAAAAGAACCAGCGGAGACTGACAGCACTAGGTAACAGAGCACTTGCAGACTTAGAAAAGTGGTTGGCGAAAAATCCCCCTATCACACTGAATGATGTTAAAAGTAAGCTTGCGTAAATTGGAGTCAATAAGAGCAGAGTTAAAATAGCTTTAAAGCTCGGGTCGATAGAACGGAAATAATATACCGCTAACATTTCAGAAAGAAGAAAAATGAGGTAAGTTCTCCCCAGGATAAAGGGGCGCTACTTATTTTATCCGTCATTAAACTTGAAGTAGCTGCAATAAAACCTGAACGCAAGGGAAGGGGGCTTGGTCCATGTTAAACTCGCAGACCTTCAAACATAGGCTGGCTATGCCAGACACACTGGCTCATACGAGTGAAACGCAGAGGATTTATTAATTTTGATTTGTATTACTTCTTAATAACTCTTGACCTTTTGTCAATTGTGAGCTTACAAGAAATTAGAGCAACCCACGCTGGGTGTCAGTTGGTTTTCGACACTCCACAATATCTGTGTTTGACCTTAATCCCAATTTTATTCCTAGTTTGCCCTTACAAAATACCTTAACTAATGTTTTTAATTTGTTACCATAATTTACACGGAGCAGCACTTTCATGTCCACAAACGTTACTGCTCATTTTGAACACTCCTTCTGCCCAAACGAAGCAATGCTTCTACTTTTTCTCACTATTAATGTTACAAAGCTATAAAATCTACCAATTTAACTCCTTGCATTCAAGTTTTTAATCTTTTAAGCTTTTATATGTATTTTTTATGATAGTAAAAAGTTAAAAGTTATACTTGTGATATTTCAACTTTACCAGCAGCATTCAATGATTTTGTACCCTTGAGTATCTTGTTAATTCTTTCGGTCATTATACAACTATTCTGTAACTATAACCACATTCATAAGTCCCGATTTATCATAGTTAGGCTCGTTTCACACATATGAGGTTCCATTCGGTTCGGTTCGTTTTTGGTTCTTTTCCGGTCGCTGCCGACAAGTGTGAAGCGGTGCTTCGGTTTCTATTCGGTACCTAATAGAAACCGTATAGCACCGAACACTCCTTGGACACGAATAGGTTTCATCAGGTTTCTATTAGGTGTGAATTCGTGTCCAGAAAGCAATCAAGGCGTTCACACATGCACGGTTTATGTCGGTTTTAACCCGATTGGATCATTTGAACTTTTTTTTAAATTTATAAATTATTAGCATTGATTTCTTGATTTGAAATATTTAGACGTTTTACCTAGTTAGTTTAGTCAGTTTTAGTTAGTTTTATTATTACCTCAAATTTGTTTGAAATTATCAGTCGCAGTTTTTCTGACCAAATGAGCGATTTATAAGATGTTGATGTGGATCGGCTGATTTGTGCTGTGCAATCTAAAGTAGCGCTGTGAGACAAAACTTGTGCAAAATATGACGATAAAGTTAAGACGCAACAGGCATGGAAAAACGATTGTGTGGAAATTTTTCAAAACTTTCATGAATTTAACGTCACTACGCAAAGTTGAGGAAGAAAACATAAAACCTAATATGAACCGTGTGAGAACCGTGTATGTGTGAAGGGGTTTTGTTCGGTTCGGTTTGTTTTCGGTTACAACCGAAAACGAACCGAACCGAATGGAACCTCGTACGTGTGAAACAAGCCTTATGAGTTAATCCACTTTTTCGTATGCTTAGTGACAGCTTCATCTAAGCCCTTCGTTACAAAATGCATTAATCAATTTGAAAAATCTATTCGAAATAAATATCAATTAATTAGTATCTATTTCGAAAACAGCTTATTCACAGCAATCAAATTTCATAACTCATTCAAACCAATTTCCATTCATATCAGCCTCATCAATTAAACCTACCAAACAACCTACACCCAAAACAAGCCCAACAACAAAAAACTTTCAATTATATTTTCGACAAATTTCAATTACTTAATTGTTATTTCGTAATAAATCTTATCATCGAGCTTAACTCACTAGCGACTTTACATTGACACTAGAGATGGGCAAAATGTCATGGCTCATGAGGCATAGCTCTTTCTTACAGTGCAGCGCCTGAAAAAAGCACAGCATAGTCTGTGAGCGAAAGCTTTCGTTTGAATAAACTTAATGAAATGCGAAGCGAACAGTGTACTGAGAGTACGGCGCAATACTGTAAAATACTCTAAAAAAGAGCAATCAGTGATATGTCATGAGGCATTTTGCCCATCTCTAATTGACACAAGATAATCTTTCAATTCAAGATGACAAGAAAGCCTCCTCCGAAATAAGTAAGTAGAGTAAATAGTCGAGCTCACACAATATATTTTTGTATGACGCTTATGGATTAAATACGAGTACAGTGCGTGGGATAATCTTCGACTAAAAGAATTTACAACGTTCATAGATAATTTTATTGTTGAAACTTGAGTTGTATATGTCTTTTATAAAGTGAAAAAATGTTTCGAACTAAATATATCTGGCAAGGTTTTTCATTTAATATTCTTTTTCGTTTTTTTCGATGTCACCTTATATGGTAACACCATAGCAATTAAATGGCACATATGTATATACTAGTGAATTGAAATTGTTGTTTGTGACAATATATTAAACTTCTTTCGATAATGATTCCGTTAATGGTTTGGAATTTTTTGTGTGCTTGAGAATGCATGTATGTACTACATTTATGAACATAATTGGTTTTGAGAGCATGATGGTGTGGATATTTGCTGGTTGGGATTATCTACTTTGACGGGAATTGTTTGAAAGATAACGTGATGGGGTAATCGACCATGTGAAAACCATGTGAAAAACCATGTGAAAATTTCAAGGTATTTGCGAATGTCATTGATTTTTTTTTGATTTTTATGACATTTGAACCAGGATAAATTCATATTTCAAATTTTGTGATGAATAAAATCTTAATTTATTCCAGCTATAGGAAGATATACCATTTCCGAATCAAATTCATAATTTTTTGATACAAATTCATTCATTTTTATAGTCTGATCCATGAATTTTCGATCCAATTTCATAGTATAATCATAATCAATTCCATAATATTATAATTAATATATTTTTCAAGTAAAATTCATACGTTTCTAAGGTAAGTTCAGGGCTACCGTCAAACGCAACGTGGGTCAGGTGTCCTATGAGCTAATCAATATGGAAGGAAAATCTTTGGGAGTGTATCACTTGCAAGATATCAAGTCGTGAAAAAAGGAAACAAAGACTACACGACTAATTTAAGGGGGTTATATGCTTTATGCACCCAAAAAGCTGACCTATTTTTAAGAATTTGTCACAAGGCCCCTGGAGTAGATATTAGTGTAGTTAGTTCTTTTTGGGTCTAATAAATACACTATCAAAATATACGAACATTTTTTTTTTATTGAATCATTATTATTATATTTTACCTAATGGCGGCTTTTTCATAGCCATCTAAAAAAAATCACATCAAACGGTGACAATGATCCTGAAGCGAGAAATGATCTGAAACAAACAATTCAAATAAGGCTTTGTTAAGTAGACCAGTGGCTATCGTGTGAACCAAAATTATAGAGTTAAATACAATACTAACAAAATGGCCGACGCTTAAAAATAATTTTTCAAAATTCAAGTTTTTTTTGTCATTTATGGGTTTAAATAGAAAAAATTAATATTTTATACATGTGTACAATAAGTGGTAAAAATTTGAGAAAGATCGGTTCAGTAGTTGCGGAAAAATCATTGTCACGGCATGAAAAAAGTGGTTTTGAGTAAAATGCATTTAAAATGCATTGTGTTGACGAGTTTACGCATGGAGCGCACGCGTTCAAATGAGCATAACTGTAATAATAATGCCTGGACCTTTCTAAAATTTTAACATTATATTCTTGAGAGTATTTACTATCGAAATAAGTAAAAACAAAAAGCAATCGATATTTTTCAAATTTATAAAGCATATAACCCCCGTAATAAATTTTTGAATATCCACAAGTACTTGAGCAGTTCCAGGCAGGCAAGCTCGTGTAGCGTAGTAAGTACAGCACTGGTTTGTACAACGTGAACCTAGCTCAGAATACGTACCTGAGTTAAGTTTGGGGTAAATAGTCATGGAATTAATCACTGCACACACAATTAATCACTTACTAATTGTAAATTTGTGAATGAAACTCTCTACTAGTTTCAACGCCTTAACCCGTTAAGGGTTTTTGGAAGATATCTTTCATAAACTTTTGAATTGAGTTCAGAGCTAATTATTTCAAATTTTTAATATAAATGGAAAAAATAGAATAAAATTATAGGATAGCTGTGTAGCTTAGCTTTCATGACTATTCATGGTTAATGATGGGCCGTGGGAACATTCCCGAGCCGGAAATTTCCTGTTCGGGGCATGTTCCCGAAATTTTCCAATGTACCGGAAATATTCCCGAAACATTGAGAACTTAAACAAATTACATAAATGTTTGTTTCGTTTACTTTTTGCTTTTAAAGCTTTTTGTGACGTCATTCCTTCACCAAAAATTTGATTGAGCAAGCTGCAATTTTTTAATTTTTTAAGTTTTAGGTGGTTGTGTTATATGTTATTGCAATTAATATTTACATCCTTATTTCTACAAAAACCTGCATATAAAGAAAAATATGTTTACTTTACAATTCAAGTCGATTGCGTTTGCTTCATTTATGTGTATTTGAAAATACTTTTTCCACAAACAAGTATAAAACTATTAAATGGATGGGATTTTTAGCGTACACGCTAAATTTAATAGTTGGCGACATACTCAAAGTAAATAAAATAAACCATTTGATCACATCAGGCGCGGATCTAGGATTCGGTCTTAGGGGGGGGTTTTTTCACTTCGAAGTGTATATATATATTTCCTTAGTTTGGATACACTGTTCGATAGTTTTTGTTTCGGAGTTGGCACAGCAGTTGCCGTCATCAGTAGCATTCGCATAGCAAATATCATTTATGAATTTTACGTGTTTAATATTTTGGATACCACGCCAACGACAATCCGATAGCAGCACTGTCTTGTCAAATTCTTCTCGAAGTTTTCCCGTTTTCGTGGGTAAGCCTGTCAGTTGTCAGTTGTCTTTTCCCACCAGGTGGTTAATTATACCCAAGAGGTGTATTTGATAATTTATAGGCTATGTTGAAAAATCTAGCTATTGGAAAATTGATAACATGAAGGGGACTTTATTTTCGTATTTCACTCGGCTTGATCCACAATCCGTACCAGAAAATAAAAGAAGAGAGAAATGGGTAAGTTTTACCAGATGAATCGACCAACATATCAAGCATAGAACAATTTTGCATTTGCAATCGATACTTGGACTCAAAATTGAATATTTGCGAAGATTTTCTTGGATTTGTGCCAGTTACCAACGTTTCTGGACAAGGTTTGGCTGATTTCATCAGAAACTATTTACATGATGTCGGCGTCGATTGCCCATTTATGTATGGTCACGGATACGATGGAGCTACAGCAATGAGTGGCGAATTTAGTGGTGCACAGGCTTGTCTGGGATCGTACTTCCCTCTGGAGATTTATGTACATTGCGCCGCACATAGCTTCAATTTGGGTTTTAATGCAGCTTGCAAAGTATCTGGAATAAAGAACGCATTGGGAACTATCGGATCAATTCAAACATTTTTCCACTGGCCTAAAATACAGGACATTGTGAAGAAATAAATTTCCAAAATAAAAAAGTACTTGCCCTACAAGGTGGGCTTAGTCTCATGAAGCAATTGCAATACACATCGAATTGTAGCCGGCCATCATTGAGGCATTAGAAGAAATAAAAACGTGGAATGATCGTGATACTTCACTAAATGCAACGCAACTTTTGATTGCGATTTCGATGGTTGAATTACAAATCGCCTGTCACATTATGGAATCGGTTAATTCGATTGTCTGCCTTTGAGTCGGGAATGGCAATCAAAAAACCAAGATCTAGGCGAAAACACCAAATTAGCAGTTGACGCTTAGAATGAATGCAGGGAGAAGCGAGAAAATGCATATTCATCTTTCCATGTTTTATATGGACATGTTGCTGGAATTTTTTCCCAATACGAGATCGCAATGAAATTGCCACGTCGTTACAATCGGCAAGAAAAGTCGTTGCAAGGTTGAAGCCCAAAATGTCGAAGATTAGTATAGAATTGCATTATACAGTCCGTTTCTCGATACATTCATTTCTCATTTTAAAAGTTGGCTTGAAGAACACAAATCTATCTTTAAAAGTTTCGGACAATTGTTCTTCAAACAAGAATTTGATCAAAAAAACAAAAAACGCGCAGACCTTTACAAATTTTATGAAGAGATATTGGATTGCTCAGAGGGGAATTTCATCTCAGAAGTCAGAATGTGGAGACAACGAATTCAGGATCTGAATATCCAAAATGCACTTGATGCTTTGTTGGTAAATATTTTTCGATTAGAATTTTTACGTGCAGAAAAAAGTGATATGCAAAACTTAAACTTAAGGTATTTTTCAGATAATTAATAGCGAGTTATTGAAAAATTTTAATAAAATTTAGCGAGTGTTGGCATAGTACCTGTAACTACATCAACTCCAGAACGATCATTTTCGACGTTGAGAAGGATCAAAAGCTACTTGAGGAATACCATGGGACAGGAGCCCCTGAATGGCCTTGCTTCTTTGAATATCCATACTCGCAATAAACGAAACTCTTCAATAATTTTTCAAAAAGCCCTCAAAAATTCATACATGCTTGAACATTTCGAGACTCAATCTTCAATTTAGAGTCAATTATGATGATAATAAATAAAGTTTTTATATTCCCTATTAAATATATATCTAATCATAATTTACTGTTTCAATAATTTATATGAGATTTTTCAATCCCGTAGCAATATACGATAATCAACAGTCAGCAGCCATTAGAATAAATAACTTTGATCTTCCCTTTTGGGGGGGGTCCGGACCCGGAAACCCCCCCTGTGGATCCGCCACTGGATCACATATATTACTGATGTGATTAAATGTGTTCAACAGTCTCAAATATTGATTGCTGAATTCAGAAAAATTGCAGCAGACAAATCAATAAAAAGATCTCTACATCTACCTGTAAAGACAAGATGGTGTAGCCACTTATTAAGCTTGGAAAGTTTCTTGACTTGTAAAGTTGTTTTGCAAACTATAGCTATTAATGGCACTCTCAACAAATGGACAAAAAGATATCTTTGGAAACCCTTCTAATAGCGACATTTTCGGCGAATACTCTCAGGAAGATCTGAAACTAAAATTTTTAGAAAGAAAATCAACGGCCTTGAGACCACTACATTTAGCCGCGGCAGTGTTAGATCCACAAAACCGAGGTGCGTCTTTAACGATGGAGGAAAATATTGACGGGTGTGAAGTCATTATGAATATCGCGGTAGAAAATGGGCACACTGATGTACAAAAAGTTTTTAAAGAGTTATCTGTCTTTAACCCTCCGAGAACACACCTATTTTTTCGATCATCGAGAACAATTGGAGTCAAACTGACCCCAACCACTTTTGAACGTCTATAGAATCGCCGGCTCTGAAGATTTTCATTTGAAAAAAATTGTAGGTATAGATTGAGGCCTCTTTTAGTAGTTCTCATGCATTAGAAGTGGCCTAAATGTCCTTAACATACCTAAAAAAATTCGCGAAAAAACAGCTTTATCAAAAATCAGCTTTTTTACAAAAAAATCGTATCTTTGTCAATTTTCTATTTTTTGGCTAAAAATTTAGGAGGATACACTCAAGGTATGACAAAATCATAAAAAATTAACCCTATAGTGACCCTTTAAAAAAAGTATTTATTTTGCATATTTACCGTGGCGATTGTGAGGATTTTAAAATTTGCACATTTAAAAACAAATCATAACTTTGTCAATTTTTAATATTTTGAGCTAAAAAGGTATATGGATACTCTCAAGACATAGTTGAATAATAAAAAAAATTAGCCTTATATAAAGGGTCGCTAAAAAAGTTGTAATCTTCTGAATAATCAGATTTTGATTGCTCCGAGACATGGTCGTCTTCGGAGGAATCACTATCGCCAAAATTGTTATCATTGTCTTCAGCTAACAAATTATTGCGTACACTAGAACGCAGATTATACATCATATTGCTAAAAACAAAAAATAAAAGCACTTGCGAACTTATTTTTTGGCTTTTTTAAATTAATCTATCGATTTATTAAGTAAAAAAAATTGAATTTTTACCTCTAAATTGACGTCGAGTACATATGGGGTCTATTTGACCCCTTAATCTGCTTCAAAGACTTCTCAACGAAGACTGACGACTTGGGACTGTATGCGAACGGTGTAAACTTATAGTCAAGACACAGAAATACACTTAGGAGCCTATAGTACCCCCCTTTTCCCGCAGGCCTAAGCGCTGCGATCGGCCAAAAAAGTCACTGGGGTCAATTTGACCCCCTGTGTTCTCGGAGGGTTAAGTCCGGGAACGGCCTTTTTAATAAAAAGTTTATATGGGATATGACGGACAAGGTTAGTCCTATTGCTTGGTGGGAGACCTTATTTAACAAAACTGATTTAGGCACAATAGCAGCGAAAATTCTGGCAGTGCCTTCAACGTCAGCTACGGTGGAAAGATCGTTTTCAAGATTTGATAGCTCACAATTGGAAAATTGCGAACAGAGAGCAAGGAAAAAATAAAGATGGTGATGATAGTGAAGATACCAAGTGAATCATTATGCTCAGATTCGGAGCTTAATTTGAATAATGATCCCACTCTTGATGCGGCAACCGCTGAAGTCAATCCATTGGACGACATTTGATTAAAATAAAAAAAAAATTATTATGTTTAGTTTAAGTGTAAGATTTTTTGATTTAAATGATTAATTTTATGATCGAAATATTTAATGTTGAAATTAAAGTTTTTTTCTTATGTGAAACGATATTTTTTTTACATTATAATGAATAAACATGAAAAATAAGTTATTGATTGTGACTTCTGTGGCTTCATGTTAACCCCAAACCACATAAAAACTTACCGTTTTGATTTTAAATTCCCGAAAATATTCCTTAAATTTCCGGAAATGTTCCTTAAATTCCCGGGAATATTCGCAATCAGGGGAACTTACCGGGACTTTATTAGATTTTGGAATTATTTCGGGTATTACGTACGAATATGCTTCAAGATTTTAAAAACTAATAATCAGACGTAATCTTGGCAGTGTTCTTTAAACTCAGTTTTAAATTCCCGTAAAATTCCCCAAGTGGAAATGTTTCCGGGAAATGTAACAGGAATATTTCCATTTCGGGAATATTCCCGGGAACGGCACATCATTATTCATGGTGAACATGTTGTGTTGTGTTGGTGGAGCTTTTGCTCTTGCAGTAGCAACACCATATCTAATATATAGTTGGTGCAGTCAGTTACATATCTCACAAATTCCTGCTATTATTAAGTCCGTCAGAGTTTTCCGCGAAATATCCACTAGCGCTTGTCGCACATGGTTTTCCACTTTTGAGAATGTCTTCTCAATGGGGTTTTTTATAGATTTTTTATCGCACTTTTATGGATTTTCCGTTATTTAGAATTACGAATGTTCCCTTCCATGACGCATCTACTTTTTCTCTCAAACCCTTTAGGAAGCTGCAACTTTTTTAAGCATGTTGAATTTGGCAATGCTATCGCGTGTGATATATTTTGTTCTGTTAACGCAACGATTAGGCTTACATCCCTTCTTTGACCGATTGGCATTACAATACTTCTCTGGGAGACGAATTTTGATCATCTCAGTCACGTCAAGCTAGCAAAACGGCAAATCAGCATGCATGGGGTGTGGATTAAAAGGCACTCCATCAATGCGAACGAAAGTTCCTTCTTCCTGCAAATTTGGTACAACACTTTTAAGTCATCACCGTACAGAAAACAGTGCAAATGCCTAACAGAAAGAAGGTCGTTGATAACCACAAGAAATAAGAAAGGTCTAAGAATTGAGCCCTGCTGAATACCCGAAAATAGGTAAAATGCGTATGAAAAGGAAAAATAGACATCGGTGGTACAAATAAGACTGAAACATACAATGAAATCTAAGATAAAATGGGCCCAGTTATGACAAAACATGGCGACATTATATTTTTTGCTGATGGCTGACGGCTCTCGAACAACGCCAGTTCAATTTTAGGTATAACGAACAACTCAATGCCAAGCGCTCGACTCTAGTAGACCAAAGATCAAGAAACATCTGCGTTATTGGTGGTGGAAGGCTGTTAATTTCATAACTAGGACTTAGTTCTGTGATAAAAAAAGGTGACTAAACAGCTACCAGAGAAACAAAAAAGTTAAAATAAAATTGATCAATCGGATCTTGAATCAACCACCTTCCCCTACATGATAATTCTACATATTTCCACCTCTAGTCTCCTATTTCATTCCCGTAACTTTACACTAATCGAAAGGCAAGTTTTTCAGTTCATTCGACATATTTTCACAAATGAACACATTTACTGTCCAGATGGTCACATTAACAATCTTCTCCTAGTCGTACAGCATTCATCATCCATACCAAACGAGCCCCATTCGTATAAGTCGCTTACCGTAAAACAACCTTCTTGTTTTACCATTTTAAGCCCAGAAAGCAACTGTCTATCTACCTCACCTCGTACTTCAATGTTCGCTCAGATTATTAGCAATGTTTCGAGCAGCCAGCGCTCTTTTAATGTGTGCCGATGTTTTGAAGTTCCCACACATCAATGCTAATGCACCGCACGTAATATTATATGTAGGCACGACATAAGTAAGTCTTTAAAAAACTCGGCACAACATAAATTCTAATAGTTACTAAAAGGCGTGCTGGTTAATATGAAACCATTCATTAGTCCGTTACATTTGAGACCTACACCACTGATAGCTTGCTTGTCTTTAGCCTGAATGTAGTCTTCTTCGCAAATGAAATACAGTATTGACCATTATGGCACGAGCAAATTTTCACCACCTTAGACATATTATGAAATGTAGCACTGCGATACTAACTGCGCTGCTTGCTGCGAAACATATAGGTACTACAGGTATCATGTTAACCAGGTGCAGGTGTACGAGGAGCCTGTTTCCAAGTTGATCTAAACTAATGGTCTACGGACGTATGATGTTTCAATGACCAGTTGGATGGATATCGTGTACCGGAAAAGTTCCGTACATATATCGAATCGAGTTTGCCTGACCCCTTTTGGATTATGCGAATATTATGGAGTGAAGAGGTACTTACCCGCTTGCAATATGTTAAAGGCGGAAGAAGAGTTGCAGTGTAGTAATGTGCACTAAACTAGAATGGACTGCGAATAACTGAAGAAGATGATCTAACCAAATTAGGTTCGACTTCCTTTGTATAGGATATTCACTCATACTCTTGTAGTACTGATCTTAAAACAGAATCAATGTATGAATCATAATAATAGAGACATATATACAGTGGTGAGCAATAATATAGCGATACATTAAAAATTTGCGGAAATTATATAGGAAGTGATGGCACATATCGATTGAAAATATATCTTCCAATTCAGTAGCATAGTAAATAGCATCCCGATGTGAAACATGAGAGAAATATGGGTCGAAATAGTAGGTGCACTACTGAAATGTTCAAAATTTAACATCGATTTGTGATTCAAGCATTCAAGCATGAAGTTTGTACTTAATAATTTTGCCGTTCTGTTTTTTTTGTAAGAAAATTACACGTCACGTTGTTCAAAGAAACCATTTTTTTCAAAATTAATTTTGTTGAAAATGGAACGGGAGGAAATTCGCAATATTATGAAGTAGTCAGTCAGATCACCACAGAAATAAATGAGTCAAAGTTAATATCTTACAAATAAAAGTTTCATTCCACTTTTTCCGCTAATCAAAAGCAATTATTTCAGCCAATTGCATCACTTCGAAGCGTAATTTACTCAAAACCATCATAAAGTCATTTTATCTTCACAATATATTATATTACAATTCGAAAGTTTCCGCAACTCAAAAATATTGCCGGTTTTAGTTACCAAAAATACTTCCTGGTTCGCTTGTCATGCCAACATAAAGATACCGCATTACAGAAATAGCCGATCCCCATTTCTTTCCCATCGTTCCCTTAATCTAGCACTTATTAAAATTATTAATTCTCATTTTTATATTTCAGTAACCATATACCTGAAAATACATACTGAACTCACTTCAAATAAACCAAGCCATCTACCGTCGCAATGAGCAGCATTCTGGATACAAAAATATTTCAATTTCATATTCTGGCTTTGTTCCAATTTCCTTATGAGTTTTTTGAATAAATGCAAATTAATCTTCGCTGCATTCACTGTGCAAGCACGACTGATAGTTGTAGTCGCATGCTTTGGAGTTTTTGAGGTGATTTCAGCAAATTAATGTAAGAAAATAATGATCGTACTGATTTAATGACAGCCGCGATACATTTATCATGTTGCTGGATAGTATGTTGTATGCATATTGCGAGAATAGCTGAGCTATGTTGCAGAGTGTGAAACTGTGGTGAATAAGTTAAAAAATCTTGTGAATGATTTTTTGTATGACCGGAAGAAACATTGTTAAGCAGGTGTCTGAGGTAAATAAAAATAAAAATATATAAATAGCCTAGCAAGGTAGTTTAGACTTTTGTTGACCGTATTATATGTAGTTTAAATTAACCTGAAAACTTCGTTGAACGTCAAAACAATGGCAATATGCTGGCAAACAATGGCAATATATGGATCCCTTTGAATTGATTTAGATGCCTGCTTTGAATTTATTGTTAAGGATATCTTTCATTTTCTACAAATTGCTCAAAAATGCTCCCGAAAACATTCTAATTCTACATTGGGAAAAATGGAAAAATTGGGAAACTATACAATTCGCTCGACTATTTGGCAGCAACAACAACTTTTTAAAAAATATATCAACTATTCAATGCCGATTAAAATCCAAGCTTTTTAATTCATACACCATCGGCCATAAAACTACTTTCAATTAAATTCACTTTCCGTCGATTCAAGCACCTTCTTTCATTTTAAATAACACTAACTAGATATTATGCAAATCAAAATTCGACCAGTTTTCAGAAACATATTTTCACTGAATTCATTAGCCAACTACTTCTCTTCTACCTCTTCTATTCAATTGAAATTCTCTACTTCAATCAGAACACTAAAAAATGCGTGGGCCGTTCTTTCCAAATCTTTTCAATTTCATATAAATTCGATACGAAATGTTTCAGCCACATGTTTCGATGCCTACGTATTCTGCTTACATATAACATCTCAATGGTATTTTCTCTATGAAAACCAGATTATCTCTATGAAAACCTCTCGCAGCATGTGCCACCGCAACGTGCATTTTCAAATTCAACCCAGATGCCAAATAAAATGCATGGAACATGCCGTTAAGGTCAGGAAACACCTCCATAAATTTACTACAACTCCAACGTCACCCAAAAATAATATGCTGTTCGTTTCGGGTAGAACTCGAATAAGTCATTGATTCATACCTGTGTATGGTGAGTCGTGTAAATTTTTACTGCAAATAATCGAGATATTATGCAATTTCGTGGCAGCTAGCAGGACAAAATCAATTTGCAAAAACTAAAACAAAATAAAAATAAAACCAAAACGATTTATTGAGTGCAAAATGACTTGTTTCGACACTGGCGTAGAATGTACATATTTGTTTATAGATGTATGAGTATATATATTCAACACTGAGTTGAACGGATGTTGAAAGTGAACTTGATTCCGGTTGATTTGTTGACTGGGCTAATTGACAATGTCAACAAAAAGGTCGATTGTAAATATTTGCAACTATTATTAGGAAGATTTCGTCTCCTTATTTATAAGATTTGTTTGCGAAATTCTTGCAATAGGAATATATAAATACTTGTGTGTACTGTTATGAAGCGGATTATTTGCTGACTGGTTAGATAGAATAGTCCGAAGAATTATTGGAGACGACTTTTAAGAGTTGAGTGCAAATGACATATGTTTAAACACATATATGTAGCGGACAAAAGTCTACGGCAACATCTTATAATGAGGTTTTGATCAATTGGAAGCTTTTATCAAAAATCCATTGACGCGCATTTTTTCAGTAATGTAAATATATTTATAAGAAAACAAACACAAAAACTTTTCATAACAAATTTCAAAATCAATTCAAAAAAATTTAATGGGCAAAAGTCTACGGCAGTTAGTGCTGGCTGACTTATAAATAATAAAATTATTTTCTGCCTTAATGCTCGTTTGGACCCCCTTTAGCATTAACTACTGCTTGCTCTTCGGGGCAGAGAGGCGACTAAATTACCAGTTTCTTGCATTCTGTAATGAGCGCTTCCTTCAACAAATTTTTATTTTTTATGCAACCATCCCGAATTTTTCGCTGCAGAAGATCCCATACATGTTCTATTGGGTTTAAATCCGGACTTTGGGGAAGCGTGTTAAGCTGCCTTGAAGCGTAGGACAACAACCAGTTCTTGACGAAAAGTGCTGTTTACTCCGAATCAATGTCTTGTTGGAAAATTCAACTCCCTCCAAGGCACAACTTCTCAACTGATGGCTTCAAGTAAATTCCAACAGGTTCTTGTAAACAAAGCAGTCCATAGTAGTTTCAACAAAAGCCAATCTGCCGACCCCAGATGCAGCTTTGGCTCTCGAAATCATAACATTACCTTCACCGTGCTTGACAGTAGGAATCAAATTTTGGGTCTTTAAAGCTGCAGTTTTTCCCCCATATTTAAGTGCGAGCACCACTCCCGAAAATGTTAAATTTCGACTCATCGGTAAAAATAACTTGATTCCAAAAACCAATGTCCTTCTTAATATGGGCTTTGGCGAACTCTAGGCGCAGAAGTCGGTTTTTGGCGGATATTAATGGTTTTTTACGTGGAGTTCTGCTTTGAAACCCATTAAAATTTAATGCTCTCGTGATTGTTCTTGAATGGACATACTTTTTCCTTACTGTAGCCACTTGTTTCGCCAAATCGGGAACACTTATTTACGGATTTTTGTTCACTTGTTTTAAAATGTAACTAATGTCTCTGCGCGAAAGCTATTTCGGTCGGCCAGTTCGCGGCTTATTTTCAATGGAACCAGTGTTTTCAAAATTTTTGATAATGATATACATACACTGAGCTTCGGTTTAGTTTCAGTAGCTTTGCAATTTTCGAGCACGATTTATTCTTTTTTGTAGTAAACGACCAAACTTCGCACATCACTAGAAATTTCTTTTCGCGATGACATTTTATTTATTATTTTATTTATTTTGTTTTTATTTTATTTTTTTATTTATTTTATTTTAAGTTACTTTTGAAGGAAATTTTTAAGGGAATGGATGGTCGCAATTCCGCAATCTAACAGAAATTAAGTTACAGTCAAAAGGCGTATTTCTCTCTCGGGCTTGAGATTCGCTCGTTGCGAATTGCTTTGACATTTCACTTTGTCAGTAGATAGTGACAATGGTGCTGTTGAAAGCAAGCTAAAAAAACATCTTCGACTAATTTACCATTCTCCTCAGACTCAGACGCTCTATTTTTATTGGATAAAACATATTTCGGATTATTTTTGTTTCAACTCTTATCATAAACCAAGTGAAAGTATTTAGTTTATGGTGTTTGATTGCAAGCGTCAATTATTCATATCGGGAAATCGGTCAATTTAATTCGGCAATTTGAATTATTGAAAATCATCAAAATTCAACCAAACTTTTTTCTGCTTTGTTCTGTTGTTTATGCCAATCTCAAAGTGAATTGGCGTCGAGTTCAATCAGAGTGTCTATCGACCAATAAGCCAAATTCTGGATGTTAATCGACTGACAGCTATTAAACTCATCCTAATTTTGAAAGATCCATCCCACACGAGTGGGTACGTCCGTAAGTCCTTGCTCAGTTCTATGAATCTTCTTTTCTATGAATCTGTTTTTCCTTGCATACATGCATGATGCACATGAAACCTTGTGTTTTGATGGCAAAACGAAGACTAAGCTCAAAGTTATGATTCAACAAGAGGGTCTTCCCACTGACCTTGAATCTTTAAGACTTATTTTTAATTCGCTACCATGAAGAACTTGGAATGTCTTCGAATCAGGTCAAACGCGATCTTCTGACTTATCGCTCCTATGTCAATTCAAAACATATTTCTCTATTAAAAAAATTACGCGACGACCAGAAGAAATATTACTCCTAACAACAAAGTTGCTTCTATTCGCCCAAGATTTCTCAACCACAATTGCGGTGGTATGAGAAGCAAATCAAAGAAACTTTTTCTTTTTTAGAACTTACATTTTAATATACTAACGATCACTGAAACGTGTTTAATTGGACCATCTATAGAACCGATCGCGACTACCTTTATTTTGGAGTTTCAAGAGGAGGCGGTGTTCTTGTTGCAATTCACGATATCCGTTCAAGTGAACTCGCCGTGATCAGTTCTTACAAATTTTTTGAATACAAATTCGTCAAGCATTATCGTTTATATCCCGCCTCAATTTGATGAAACTACTTACAAGGACGTATGACTACTACTTACAAGGACGTTAAACGACGATGGCAAAATAATTGTTCTGGGGGACTTAGGTTAGGTTAGGTTGACGTGGCTGCCGATCTACAGAGGCCTGACGACCAGCACACATAGGCACAAGAGAGGCCCGTTGTGATGCCACAATATTTAGTGACTCTCTTCTACTCACTAAAGTCAGGAAACCATTTGCTTCCTTTGGCAAACTAGACTATCCCCTTTAGATTTTACCAGGACAGTTCCGTCAGGTTTGAGAGAAAGGGTGCACCAAGTGCCGCCAGTCTTCTCCTTGCCAAAGCCGGACACTCGGACATCGTCTGAAAATCAATTTCGTTCCCGACGATAATGATGACCGTATCCTTCCAATCAACCTTTTTGATTCCATTGACTTCAACCTTATAAGAACGTTTTATGGCAACAATTTACAGCAAATAATTCCTATCCCTAACCAAAATGGTAATTGGTTAGATCTTATGCTTTCGAACTTGTATGACGAAGTGGTGGTTAGCCCAACTATTGACGCCGATAATCTTTTCTCAAACACTCTCCATGACTCCGCTTTTACAGTTGAGCTTTCCGTTACAAATATTTTTTTCACCCAATCGTACAATGATGAAATTGTATATGGTTTTCAAAATGCTGACTACTTAAGCATTAGAAACTATTTGGACACAGTAAATTGGATAAGTGCTATTTCGGCCTTAAATTTAGATAAATCGGTGTCTTCCTTTTAGAAAATAATCTTCAATGCCATTCACATATTCGTACTGAAGTTGAAGAAAAAAAGCAAACTCTCAGAGCCGTGATACGACAATAATTTAAAACGTCTCAGAAACCATAGAAATAAATTATACAAAGCAATTAAAAATGAAAGCTTGCTCAATGAGGGTCTAATGAGACTATACGATCAGCTATCCAAAGAATTTTCTATCAAATCTCGCGAAGCGTGTGAGCTTTGTTATTTTAATGGGGGGAAAGATCATAAGTTATCCTAACTTGAAACGTAAAACAACCGGCTATCCTTGTTCGATGTCCGCCCTTACAAGCCATATGCAACTTTTTCGCTGACCATTTTCAAAATACTTTTTGCTCGCCAAATACCTCCACTTCAACTATGTCTGCTAGAATCTCCACAAGACCTTTTATCGACGGGTTTGTCTTTACACAAGAGGCTATTATTGAAGCTATTCATGTACTAAAGATCGACAAAGGACCAGGCCCTGAGTTGGTTTTTCCTTTTTTTGTCGTTCAATTTGCGGACCACTTGATCACACCTTTACACATGATTTTCAATAAATTCCTGTCCTTGGATGTTTTTCATCTTTCTGGAAATCTTCATACCTTACGCCTATTTTCGAAAGTGGTGATAAACGATCCGTCGATAACTATCGGGAGATACAGTTTTTTTGAATATATATAGATATATATATATATATATATATATATATATATATATATATATATCAGCAAAAAGATTAAGGAAGATAATCTCTGGAGTGGCTGGTCCGATTGAGCTTTTGAGAGGACATAGATGTTCATGTATAAGGACTAGCGCAAATTAAAATTATGATATATTTAACTCTTTGGCCACGGTGGGCATTTTATTGAATTTTGAGCTACCCCTGTATTTCTATGCAGAGTATATTTTTGTTAGAAGCAGGTGCTGGAAATAAAAACTAATGATGTTTTATGTTTGTGTATGATAAAAAATTGGAAATTGTGAGCCCTATGTGGGCACTGAAATATTTTTTTTTTAAATTTCCATTTCCTTAGCTTTTGACACAAACATTAGATCATATTGAAATTTGCAGAGCGTATTGATGCTTACTAAAACTATACGGATTTTCAAGACTGTGCGAGCAACCCTGTAGCTACGGCAGGCAGATGAATATAAATCTTTCAAATCATCGAACCTCCTAAAAAAAAATTTTATTAAAAAATTGTTGCCAGCACTGAACATTTTCATCATTTATGCTATAGGAGATGCTGTCGAGAAATGGTTTTTTGTTTCTTTGGGTAAGGAATGGTTGGTATGATACTACAAAAAGCTAATTAAGTCTTTCCACATTTCTATATATTATAAAATCTCACTCTAAAAATTTACTAACTCAATTTCGAATTAATATTTGGTGGTTCTTATTATATCGAAGAGGCTTGTATGTTAAATTACAAATGGTAAGTTATGGTAAGTAACACCTAAACTCAATGTTCAGACATTTTTATCAGATATTCTAAACATAAAATCATAACAGCTTTCATTGCATCTTCACTGTCGCCAGCTGTGAAAATGCAAGGCTCACAGTCAGCGTTGCCAGAAAAAAATACAGAGAGTCTGACCAGTTTTTCAGAAAATCTGGAGAAATCTTGGTATTTTAGTTTCCATAAAAAAACTTAACTTAGTTTCAGTAAAAACGAGTTTATTTGAATAAAAATCATTTATTTCAGCATAAAAAACAATGCATGATGAAAAAATAATTCATTACACTTATTATCAGCGTACTATGATTATGTTTTAATATATTTTCCGAAAATAATTTTGATTTAAGGGCTTCAGTTAATTCTATACCTGCATAAGTTTCATTTCTGACTTTAAATATTCTTTGGACAAAAGTATGCCACTTAGAAAATTTATTTGTAATCAGTTTGTTTTTTTCGTTTATTTAGATTTATATGAGAGAAAGATCTTTCTACACACGCGGAAGAATTGGGTAAGGATAATAGGTGAATGACAAAAGTACTCAAAATTGGAAAAGCAGACTTGCGCTCTCATGGTTCAATTGTTGCTACTTGTTTCCAAAATAACTTAGCATTGCCGATTTTCAAATCGGTGAATTTAATATTTCTGAGCTGCCATAACTGTGAATCTATATTCTGCGATTCTGATATTTTTATTAAGCTTTTACAACATTGACAAAGTGCGATAGTTGAAGGCTGTCTTTTCGAGACAACATTTTCAGGATCCATAAAACTGATACTGCAATATTTGGTTCACAAGCACAATATAATTTTGAACAGTGCGTTCTAAATACTAAAATATAATCTTGAGTCCATTTAACTAGGCATTCACTGCACCCCCAAGTAAAGGTTATCCTATGGTAAAAATTACATTTCAATTCAAAATTTAACATCCTCTATTTTGGTTTTCTCCAAGTAATCCCTTTGAATAAAATTATTGAGCATTATTTTCGTTAATCTTGATATTTCCAAATTCACTTTGAAACAGCTTTTAAAACTCTGTACCTTTTTGTTTGACGTTTTGATTTGGGGTTTGTGATTTTCTCAAACTTATGCTTAAACATTTTTAATATAAAAGTTTCAGTATAAGTGTAAAATATCTGGAAATTTTGAATAAAATCTGGGTATCTGGAAAACGTTGTGAAAGTCTGGCATCACTGCTCACAATATTCCTACAAAAATATCAACGAAAAGTCCTGCAAAATTCAGAGCAAAACACCATCCACATACACATATCATAAAAACCATTTCAAAACATACAGGTGACGTTTTCAATGCACAACGTGCCGTGTCTCTCGTCTTATTATTAAACGGCAACAACAACAAACACACAAGATCTTGAAACAAAATCTTAATAGTATCTACAGACGACGAACATGTTCGTCAACTTGGTTCGCCAACTTGGTGCGAAAACTTCGATACAGACGTTCGCACCAAATGCCGAACATCCATACATTGCGCATCAGTTTGCACTGAATTTCAATGTTCACGCACATGTTGGCGAACCTGAGAAAAGGGTAAGTGCTTACCTGCGTACAACAACAATTGCACGTGTTCGCACGCCAAGTTGGCGAACCATGTTCGTCGTCTGTAGACACTATAAGTCGGAAAAAATCTTCCATCTTCATCATCAAAGCATTCGAGCAGTAACAACAGCAGCAGAACTACGGCGGCACGGCAGTCAACAGAGCAGCTCGCGCACGTGTGTTTTTGTCTGATTCTGTTTTCTTCTTCTTGGTCACCACAGTCCTAGCACTGCACTGCACTGCGTACGATAGCATCGCTACCACCACAATTATCCGCTTCTCTTTCACTTTTTCTGCTTTTTCGTGGTCGTCCAAATGCCATTCGATATCTGACGCAAAACGCATTTGACGTCAAAGAGAAAAATCTGAGCACAGAAATCTCAGCATCTTCAAGATTTCTCAGATGATACACACATCAAATCCGAATCTTGGCAACCTTTCTTATCTCTTCTCAGCGTACGGCTGACTCAGAGTCGCATTTGCCGTATACTTTCTGTTGCTTCGCCTCTTCGTTCACTGCTATTGTATTTACCATTTTTCACCTTAGGCGGCATTCTATGCATTTTATTTTCTTCAATTCGCTTTTGTGCCGCTCCTTGTTCTTAACACACTTGTCCGGTTTTCGTTTTAGCCGGGGCTGGTCGGTCCAAGCTAAAAATCGGATGCGATCTCGTGCCCTGCATGTACATAACAGCTATCCCTTTTCCCTTTGGTATGCGCCTTCAGATGGATGTGAAGGCGAGAGGGATCGCAATATTCGACAAAAAGAAGTAGATTGCAGGTTCATCGAGACGAATATACGATTGCGACGACGAAGAGGAGCTAATGATGCAACGCGGCCGGTGGCAAGATGCCGAGAATGTCTTTACTACGGGTGCAATCAGAAGCGAAGAAACACCACGCGAAACTATATAAGCTTCGGAACGCGCGACATGAGACAATAAGACGAACATATGCAATATGACAGAAAGAACGAAAAACAATAAGAAACTTAAGATCCGATTTTTTTCGGAGTAAGAAGAGGGCGTCCATTTCAATAACTGCTTCTGTGTGAAACATAAAATTAAATGAAGAGCATAACTCACCTCTAACAGCTAAAATATCGTCCTCAATGTCTACTGCAGCTATTCAAGACCCAGAAAATATATCTTTGTAGCTCACTAGATACACTTGTTGGCACGAAACATTATCATTCACTATTCCTGTAGAAACATTTATTATTATTATTTAACTCTTGCACTCAACGCACTGGGCACATTTGTCTCACTTTTTAATATTCCATCTTGCAAATCGAATCGACACGAAAAATTTCCCTATTGATCAGAAAGAAATCATTGAACAACAAACACTTGGCGCTCTTCGTCCACAATTTCACGTTTTTTTAATCGGAATAGTAGATTGCACATACCTGTCGGTATTTTTCAATGAGTTATCTTTGTCGAAACCACATAGTTACACTACGAAATTTTCACCTGTTCCGTCCTCGAATCGTCAACACTGGTCAAATACAACCCACTGTACCTAGCCAAGTATCCAGAAATTAAATTCTACCACACAAAAATCGTAAAAACAGACGAAAATGCTCCGCCGCGTCGTGAAAAAAACGCGCAAAATGACCGAAATGTAATAGTGCACAAATTATGAAATTATCTGTCAACCGAGACGAGAACTTACGAACCAAACCAAAGAGCCTTCGACTTAAGACTGAAGCTAATCAGACGGCGGGTGTAAAAGAAATATCTGTTGTGTGTCTTAAAGCCCCCGTGGAAGCAGTAGGTATATCGACGAAAACCGAAAAAGATTCAGTACAAAAGAGAATCGAATTTGGATACAGAGCGGACACGGAACGGACTAGATAAACGATGAGAATAGCGAAATTTAAATTTTTCAGATTTAGTTGAAATATTATGATGGTGAATAATGGAGATTGCTTAGATTTTCCTGTTCTTATCTAATGCAAAAGCAATGTGAGAAGATATTTTGTTACAAAGGTATCTCAAATCAGAGCTGCAACAGGTGATTCAATTAAAGAGAAATTGTAAAGTTCAAGCCAAAACTTGCGGCGGACTCTCTTAGATTTCTTGAATCAGGAAAAATCATTCAGATGGCTCTTAAATCGGTTTAGTGAAGCGAATTGTGAGGGGAAATTCTATTATGATTTTTTTTTTATTTCAAAGGCAAACGGAATTGGAAATCAAATTCGGTTTAATTGAAATTGAATTATATTATCGTTATAAAAAAGAAGTAATTGTAAAAGTTTTTTACATTCTTCAATTAAGATCAATTAAATTACAGATCAAAAAACTTAATTTGCATATAACAAGCTTATAGAATTCTCTAGAAAATAAATAATCCTTTCTGTCATACATTCACCATTATGCAGATAAAAAGAGTCGGTAAAACTTGACTTCAAGCCTAAAAATATTCGTTAGGTGAAATGTAAAATATTCTATCGGATTAAGAGCGATTTTTGTGGCATGTTTCACGTTAGTCGACTCAATTTTAAGTAAAGGTCATTTAATTGTGATCATGGTTCCGTTCTTGTCTATAAATCAGCATAGACAACGTATATCGTCTCTAAAGCTAGAGTTACAATCAATGCAACCAACATTTGTTGCACAACAAAATGAGTTTGAACCCATGAGAACGTATGAGAGCAGTTACAATGATGCAACACAACTTTGTTGCGCAGCAGAGTTTGCTCATATCTCAAACTTTTCATGGCAACAACATTTTTGAAAATACCCAATTCCACCTGTTCCTATGAGCGTTCGGGAAATCGGAACTGTCATATGTAAATGACAATCAGAATTTGTATTTTTTTGTCTCATTTTTGCTTTGCATTATACTCCGCAGCTTTTAGAGGAGAAAATATTCACTGATATCTCTTCCCGAGACTTTAAAGGATCCAAATTATCGAACAACAATTTCTTTAATATAGCCAGTGACAGATAATGTTGTGTTGCATTGATTGTAACTCGTTCCACCAAAAAAACTTGGCAGCAAATGTTGGTTGCATTGATTGTAACTCAAGCATAAAGCTTATCAAAGCAGAGAATATTGATGCGGGAAACTCGATCGTTTTGCGGAATAAGCCTCCGAAGCCGAATCAAATTGAAATTGTTTTTGTGGGATGATCAAAATAAATAAACAATATAAAAAACTCTAGCGCACCTGAACCGCTAGAAACACTAATGTTCGAAGGACAGTAGAAGAATCGTGCAGGTTTTGAGTGCATATTCCACCACATGTGCTGCTTATTACGACCAAACTGTTTCAAATGCCACGTTTTACTTTGGTCTCAAGAATGCATTATATGATAACTCATATGGTGGAAGGTTTCAGATATTACCACTGGCATGAATTTCAACGTTTATGAGAACAAAACACGGGTTAATTATATTCGTTATCAGTTGCTTATTTCACATAATTTTGAAAGCAGCATCTCATATAACATCAATGAAGAAAATGCTCAGTGCCTGCAGCACTGTAACTGAAGTTGGTGTTTGGGGCTGCGATCCGAAAAATTTGCAGAACTTTGCGAATCGCAACATTGATTATTTATTTTCATTGTAAATGTTTCCGGTATGAATACTAACTGTAAGCGTTTATTGACACAAAAGTAGCACAACCGACTCGTGCTGGAAACCTTCTGCCAGTATCAAAGCCAAGAATATATCACATCCATAGAGATATACTAAGGAGATGGCACAAGCTCGATAAGTTGAAGCCGGCAATTCGATCGTTTGCATAGGTGTGTTACTTCAGAGTCTCACACTAACTTCGAAAATGGGGGCATATTAGATGTACATATAAATTATTGTAATTTAGATGTACATATAAATGGCATAAAATGGCATATATGTATAAACATATCAATGTCTATAGTGATAATGATGGCGATTTATATAAATAAATAAATAAATATATATATATATATATATATATATATATATATATATATTTATATATATATTTATATATATATATATATATATATATATACATATATATATTTATATATATATTTATATATATATATATATATATATATATATATATACATATATATATATATATATATATATATATATATATATATATACATACATATATATATATATATATATATATATATATACATACATATATATATATATATATATATATATATATATATATATATATATATATACATATATATATATATATATATATATATATATATGTTTATGTTTATGTTTATATTTATATATGTACGTATATATGAATGCATATATGTATATATATATATATATATATATATATATATATAAATATGTATAAGTATATATATATATTTATATTTGTATATATATATATATATTTGTGTGTATATACATATATATAAATACATATATAAATACATATATATACAATATATATATATATATATATATATATATATATATATATATATATATATATATATATATATATATATATATATATATATATTTATATATATATATATATATATATATATATTTATATATATATATATATATATATATATATATATATATATTTATGTGTATATACATATATATATAAATACACATAATCTAAAATGTCAGACACTCCTTAATTAATTTATTAAACGCTAAACCACAATATTCTCGGAAGGCTTCATAGTGTGCATGAACACAGGAGCAGGTCTGCCGTGCACTGCCTACATTTGATATTGTTTTCCACAACAATTTACTCTGTTAATGCCTGCTTCATCCATGTTATCAACATGTCAATGCTTGCCTATACACATTTATTGGAATGGGCAAAAATCAAAGCAAAAAATAAAATTTGACCTGCCAAAATCCATTACGGGCCTTGGGGATCGGAGGTGGTAGAGAACGGATTCTCATAATCAATTTTTTCCGAAAAGAAAATTCATAATCCCCAAAACACAACTTCTCAAAGTATTCATAGTGTATCGAGATGGCTGTAAATTTCAATTCTTTACTTCCTTGCGAAACTTTTTCATACATACATATCTCACTGCACAAATTTCAGTGTCATTTACCGGGCTACAGTGAGACCGGTGTGAGCCAAGCACGATAATAATCCTAATACAGTACACCTCGCTTAAAAGCATCATGTTTTAGTGCATTTCATGCATTTATAATTGCTTGTTTTTAACGTTTATTGAAATTAAGAAAGCAGTATACTGAAATTATGAAAGCAGAAAGAATCATGAAAGGTATGAAAGCAGTCCTAGATTTCCATATACCGAAAAATATTAAAGATCTCCATTCATTTTTAGAAATATGTTCTTACTTTCGGAATCTCATAAAAAAAAATCACAATAATTCACAGCCATTGTATGACATTTTGCGGAAGAATGCCCAGTTTCAATTCGGAAAAGACAAACTGGTCGCATTTGAAGAACTTAAATCGACTTTGCAGCAGGCCCTATTGCTGAGTATATAGCCGCCGACTGCTGAAGCTGAATTGCATTGTGATGCTAGTAGTTTAGGCTTCGGGGCAGTTTTTTTACAGCGACAAGAAGATAAATTATTTCATCTAATATTGTTTTTTACCATAAGAGCCACAGTACCTGAATCAAAATATTATTCCTATGAACTTGTTGTCATCTGCTCAAAATTTTGTTACGTAAATTTGCACCGTACACTTGTGGTATATATTAGTGATCGGCGTTTCTGTTGTTTTCAGAAAACGAAAACGAACTGTTTTTTTCCAAAAATAACTGTTTTTTGAAACTTTTTGAAAACTTTTTTCACTCGACTAGCAGCAGATTGATACTGGGTGTTACCATTAGTGATGGGCGTTTCTGTTGTTTTCAGAAAACGAAAACTATTTGAAAAAAAACAGTTGGAAAAAAACAGTTTGAAAAAAACAGTTTTTTTCAAACTGTTTTTTTTTTCAAATAGTTTTCGTTTTCTGAAAACAACAGAAACACCCATCACTTATGGTAACACCCAGTATCAATCTACTGCTGGTCGAGTGAAAAAAGTTTTCAAAAAATTTCAAAAAACAGTTATTTTTGGCAAAAAACAGTTCGTTTTCGTTTTCTGAAAACAACAGAAACGCCCATCACTAGTATATATATATATATATATATATATATATATATATATATATATATATATATATATATATATATATATATATATATATGTATATATATATATATATATATATATATATATATATGTATATATATATATATATATATATATATATATATATATATATATGTATATATATATATATATATATATATATATATATATATATGTATATATATATATATATATATATATATATATATATATATATATATATATATATTTATATATGCAAATGTATACAATGTACCTATAATATAATATGCAAAAAATATCATATACATTAAATATGATTTTAACTGAACTGACAACAATTTCTGTATTGTGATCAAAACATTTTCCGCATACAGTATCGCACACAGCTAGTCTGTACCATTTCAAGTAAATAACTTTTCTGCACATTATATTATAGGTATAGTTTATGCATTTGCGTATATATATATATATATATATATATATATATATATATATATATATATATATATATATATATATATATATATATATATATAAAATACTTTATATCACTACATTTAATTACTTACTAGACGTTCCACACTTTCTCGCTGGTTATCCATTTCCACATGGTCCATTGTTGTTACCGGAAGATCCTGCAAAATATTTAAAATGATTGAAAATTCCTATTTTAATTTTTCATATACTAACCTTTTCTATAGTTGGAAGCGAGTTAGGCTTCAATTTAGGTTTGGGCCCGCTCCGATCAATGCTTTCCGGATGATCGGCCCTTCTACTTTCTCGCGGATGATTTCGAGCCAAAGCTGCCGCTGCTGAACACATTTAGACCTGAAAAATTCAACAAAAATTAAATTTGTATAGTATATATGGATTTTCGAAATTTTACAAAATGGCCCCCGATAGCCGCACTTCACTGAAATGACTGTCTTGTGGATATCGCCAGACATTTCAGCAAAAAATTTGGTGTCAACGTTTGATTTGACTCCCTTAGTTGCGTCAGCAGGTGGAGAAGAGTCTACTCCACCTTTTCCAGTCGAAAATTTGTCCCACTTTTCACTAAGATTCTGGACCGAGGCTAAAATACACAGTACACAGTGTGTTACGCGTTCAATTGTTCGACTTTCATAACACTTTTTTCAATAAAATTTCAATTTATTAACACGTTTATTGGTAGAACCTTATTGAATATGTTCACTGCGACGAACGTTAATACATAAAACTCTGATTTAATTGATAAATCAGCATATTTTCGCGACGTTTAATGGCAAGTACACTAGTACTGCAAAACGATATTCGAACAATATCACTCGCGGAAAACATTAAAAAAAACCGCAATTTCGCGAGATTTTCAAGTATTTAACATTTAACACTATCCCGATTTCAGTTTATCCACTAAATTTACTCTCCGCGTTGGACCGGTCCAACAAAATCAAATCGAAAATCGTATTGTAGGTTGTAAATAGTAAAATTGAATTTCAAAACTTACCTGAACAACGATAATTCCGCATTTTCACCTCCCTGGCGTCTGTCGCGGCAACACACACGGCACTTCATCACGACACGTAAACTTATTGATATTCGCGGCCGAAATCACTGTTTTAATCGATTTGAAACCCGACGAACTCCACTTTTGTTTATGTTTCGGCACTACCGAATTGACAAATGTCAAACATGACTTGGCCAACAGCTGAGCGCGGACATGTTCAAAAGTAGGGCTGTGACATCTGAAAATGGTGTAACTTTTCACCGGTAGCGTTTCAAATGATGGCGCGAAAAATGAAAAACATCTTATTTTTCCATTTTGATGCTACCGAAATACGTGTAATGGAAATTATATATCCCTCTAGCAGTTTGTTTTCGATTCTGATGTAGGAAGTTAATTTTAAATGAACTAATTTTTAATTTCGAACAGGACTTCGAAATGGAATTGGTTTTGTGCAGCCCTAAAGTAAGCTCATGAGAGGAGAATGCAAAGCTTTCGGAAAACACCGTGTACGTACACACGATGTGAGGGGAATATTTGAATGTGTGAAGAGACTTCACAGGCCAATGTGGAAAACGAAAGCTTGCCATCTCCTGTGTATATCTCTATGATCACATCTGCTTCACGTTGTTATATAACATTCGAAGTTAAAGCAGTATAAAGAAATTTAGAGTTACCTGCAGCGAGTTTTTTCAAATAATCGAAAACTTAATATTTGCTGTTTATTGTCACTACAATATCATTACCATTTGAAAATTCTGCGATAAAACCGCTTAATAAAGATATTGCAATTAAACACAAAACCAACAATAGCTGGCAACCCTATCGTGGCTTTTCAACAAAATTTGGCCTGAATAATGTTTATGACAGGTTTCATTAATTATATGAAATTCGTATTGATTTCATGACTGCACTGGAAGTTATAGTGCAAAAAGTTTTATTTTCCTGAGCGAATTTTCAAAACCAAAAACACAAAAATTACCATCGCTGGTAGCACCAATCAAATTTTTCAACCAAATTTCCACCAAACAGAGATTCGAGTTAGGTTTAGCTACTGTGCCAATTTCATGAAAATCTGGTAACTTTTTCACATTTCATAGGGCAAAAAGCAGTTTTTTTTCTTTGTAATTTTTCAAGATGGCACCACTGGCACAGACTTGCCCACAATTCAAAATCGCTTCTATCAAATCTGGTCTTACTTAAGTCCAATGCATTCTGTAAATTTTAGCTGTATCTGATTATTGGTTCGTGAGTTTCCGTGAACAGAAGTTTTTGATGCTAAAAATATGGGTTAACTGGGAGAGGGTTACCTTTCTTGTCCGACATGAAATTTCCAAAGTTTTATTTTGAACGTGTAGATGAAACATAAGATTTATATACAAATTGGTTTTATTGTAAGAAACGGACATTTTTTTGAATATTCGATGGTTTGAATGTTTTCACTTCCAAATTTTTTTTTTCAAAATGAAGACACCAAAATTATCATAGCTGGCAACTCCAACCGAACTTTTCAACCAAATTTCTACCAAACGTGGCTTAAGGTAAGGTCCAGCAGTTGTGTGAGTTTCGTCAAAATCGAACGATTCCATCAGAATTTATAGGGCTAAAAACAGTTATCTTTTTTAGTGGTTTTTCAAGATGGCACCACTGGCACAGAATCGCCCGCATTTCAAAATCACTTCTATCAGACCTGGTCCTATTGAAGAACAATACATTCTGCAAATTTCAATTAATTCTGCTCATCGGATCGTGAGTTTCCGTGAACAGAAGTTTTTGATGCTTAAAATATAGGTAAATTGGGCAAGGGTTACCAGGCGTGCCCGTTATACCATATCTTTTTTTTTTTTGGTTATGTAAACAAGGCACAAGATTTACATATGAGTGGCTTTTTTTTGAAGAAACGGCATTTTTTCAAGAGAGACGATGATTTGGAGGTTTTCACTTTCAGTGCCTGCCCTAGCTACAGAGTTGCCAGCACGTTCATTAAAAGCTACACAAATCTACAACTTAATAATATCAATATGTCCTGAAAATTTCGTAATGATTTCGTAATGATTGACATGAAATCAATCTCTGTCAAAAGTTATCGCAATTTAAAAATTTTCAAATTTTCCCGTCCTCTCTTTAGGCACCCAGCGCACACATAGGGTTAAAAAATTCCAAAGCATTATCCGATTCACATGTAAAACACGTTCGAAATTTATTTCGTTAACTTTATTTTTGCGAAAATTATTTGTGCACGAAATAATAGGTATATTAAAAATATCACTTAAATGGCCGCCGGCGCCAAAAGGTTAACAATAACTGACATTTAAAGAGACCTGGACCTATTCTGCATATACACCAATGTATCCTGAAAGTTTCAGCTCAATCGGATGGCGCGTTCCCGAGATTATCTCACTGAAATTTTTTGATGGTATATATATATATATATATATATATATATATATATATATATATATATATATATATATATATATATATATATAGAAATATGAATTTTTGGCCGAATCGATTTTAATACTACTGTTCTTCGAACATTAGTAAAAACTGGTAATGAAGCAAATTTCACAACATTAAAGTAAAAATGTTCACTGAAATACCAAAATAGCGCAAAAAAAGTTAAGGCACAGCACAGTTTTATCTGAAATTATTTGTAATTACTGGAGACAAATACCGTTAAATGTACTTCAAATCATGAAAATGTGATATTTATATTCAGTCTAGCTTGAAAAGTGTTTTGTAAAAGTAATTTTAAAAAAGTGGATCATCAGATAAATGAAGAAAATCCCTAAATGAAGTACCTCAATTTTACGAATTAAAGTGAAAGAACGAGCTGAAAAGGAACTCTCTACGCAAACTATTCGAAATATAATATAGAAAGTGGGATTTAAGGGTAGAATGTGCCGAAGTAAACCTTATATTAGTAACAAAAATGGAATTGCTAAATTACGTTTTGCTTAAGAGTACGTAAAAAAGCCAAAATCACTCTGGAAGTCCATAATTTTTCTTGATGAAATAAAAATTAATATTTTTGGATCTGATGGGAGGCAATATGTTCGGCAAAAGCCTAATACAGAGTTTAGGAGGAATCATACTACTTCCACTGTATAACACAGCGGAGGGAAAATTATGATATGAAACTGTATCAGGGCATCTGGTCCTGGAAATTTAGAATTTGGGAACAGTACGATGCATGAAACGTGTAACCTGGGTATTCTTAAAAGAAATATTAAACAAAGTACTGAAAAATTAGGCATTTCATACAATTTTGGCCTGTATCAAGACAACGATCCGAAGCACAATTCGGAGCAATGTCGGCTTTGGTCTATTTGTAACTGTCCAAATGCTATTAAAATTCCCCATAAGTCGCCGAACTTAAATCCGATCGAACATTAAGTTTGTTCGCGTACCTGAATCTATTATAATATATTAAAATAGATTCACAGAAAGTTGTTTTTGTACTCTTGCTGCAAGCCAAATTTTGCAGCAAAAAGAAGCCAGCTGCCAAATTCTCTTACTGCTGCAGTTTGCTGAAGTACGCGAGCAGACCTACTAGGTGGGGTGAAAAGTAACCTCCTTGGGAATGAAAAAAATGTTTTTTTAAATTTTTTTTTTAATTTTATTCAATGTTGTCCTCTTTTAGGTCGATACACTTATTCCAGAAATTTTCCAACTTTTTGATCCCGTCCGAAAAGTAATTTTCCGGAAGGCCTACAAAATACTCATCCGCGGCGTCGATGATCTGCTCGCACGAGCTGAATTTTTTATGGATGAGCCATCTTTTGAGGTTTGGGAACAGATAATAGTCCAAGGGAGCCAAGTCAAGCGAATAAGGTGGATGGGGAAGCAATTCGAGCCCTAGATCGTTGATTTTAGCCATTGTTGCGATGCTCTTGTGTGACGGCGCGTTGTCTTGTAAAAACAAAATTTTTTTGGCTTCATGTGAGGCCGTTTCGCATTGATTTCGGCTTTCAATCGCTCCAATAATGCGCAGTAATACTCGCTGCTGATGGTTTTTTCTTTTTTGAGGTAGTCCACGAAGAGTATGCCATGACAATCCCAGAAAACCGACGCCATGACCTTTCCGACCCATTGAGCCTCCCTTGGCCGCTTCTGAGCACTCGTGCCGACTTCAGTCCATTGCCGGGCACTCATTCGGTTCTCTGGCGTGAAATACTGGATCCAGGTTTCATAAAGTCACCAATCGAAGCCAAAAGTCCACCCGATTCCGCATCAGCATGGCCAAACACGCTTCCGAAGTGCGCTCGCACTCGTGTTTTTGGTCCGGAGTCAGCATGCGCGGCACCCAGCGGCAGGATAATTTTTTTATCTGCAGAATCTCACCCAAAATATGGCGTGTGCGCTTGGTACTAATCCTTGTGGCATCTGCTAGCTCGCGCATCTTCATTTTCCGGTCGGCCAACACCATTTCATGTATTTTTTTGACATTATCCTGTGTAACCGCATCGGAGGGCCTGCCGCTGCGGACTTCATCGGCAGTGGAGTTTCGGCCACCACGAAACTCTCGAAACCAATATTTCACGGTATAATCAGAAGGAGCACTAGCCCCATAATATTTATCCAACTTTTCTTTTGTTTCCTTCGCCGTTTTGCCTCTCAAAAAATAATGTTTTATGAGAGAATGAAAATGGTTTATTTCCATACTCAACATGATGCCAAACACGTCAACAAAAATCGGCTGTAAAAACAAAACAAATGACTGTATCGCTCTGAAATTTGACATGTCTGCCTAAATATGAATGGACTATAAGACACAATAATCTTTTTTGCGATTGCAGCGCATTCTGGTGGTCAAGGAGGTTACTTTTCACACCACCTAGTATTTATGGCATAATTTCAAAACCAGAGTAGCATTGCGAAAGGTAAAGTGTAACAAACAGCTCCAAGATGTAATTATTGATCAATAGAACAAAATTTCACCCGCTTTTTGGGGGAAAAAATGTGAAAACGTTGCCGAAACAACTGCGAGAAATGATAAAAATGTGTGGAAGAGCTAAAAAGTATTAGTGCTATGTAAGTTCATTATTTGGAATTGATCACTTTAAAACAATTTAAATAATTTCAGATAAAACTGCGCTGTGCCTTAACTTTTTTGCGCTATTTTGGTACTTCAGTGAAAAATTTTACGTTAATGTTGTGAAATTTGATGCGCTACCAGTTTTTTTGATATTGTTCTTAAGGTAAACATACAAAACCACCATCATTTATTATTAAAGTCGCATTACAAATACGTTTTTTGTTCTTACTACGAGTTCGTGCCGTAAATTTTTTTTACCCACTGTATATATATATATATATATATATATATATATATATATATATATATATATATATATGTATATATATTTATATATATATATATATATATATATATATATATATATATATATATATATATATATATATATATATATATATATATATATATATATATATATATATATATATATAGGTATAGAAACGTATATGGAGCCAAATCATATTTGAAAATTTTTGAATCAAAAATGTTCAAATATGATTTGGCGCCATATACGTTTTCTTTTTAATTCAATGATGAAAAATTTTGATTTAAAAATAAAATGTTTATAATAAATTGGAATTCGAATAAGATACGCTTTTTATTTCAAAGTGATTTCAGCTTTTTATTTATAGTGATTCAAAAAAAGTGTTAAGTGGTGAAATTTTTCTGAGTGTACTTTTCTAGATTTAAGACAAGGAAAATCATTAATTACTTCTTCTAAGTCAATCTCTTTGAGCACATCACATTCTATGGACATCAGCGACAAACTGGTCAATCTTTCTTGAAGCATTAGACTTCTTAATTCATTTTTTATTCTTTTCAATTTTGAGAAGGAGCATTCCCCACTGCAGTTGGTTGTCATCATGCTCAAAAAGATTTTCAAAGCAATTTCTACATTTTAGGGAAATCACCTACTAATAGGCAGATAGAGTTGCCAGTGTTAGGCCCCTAGTTCATGAGACTAATGTAAAAGCAGATAGATAATTATCATGTATAGTCAGGTAAATATAGTTTAATATCGGTTGGTGATCTGGAAATAAGGGGCCCCATAGATCGCGGGGCCCTGGGCACTTGCCCAGTGTGCCCATGCCTAAAGACGGCCCTGAGTGGACCCAGTAACGAGTACTTGTACTTTGAATTGTGGCGCGAGTCATTAAGTGTTAAATATGCACTAACGAAAGCAAACAAAGCACCACAGAGCATGCAACTCGCAAGACAGATTCTAGTTAGCAAGCAATGAAAGAAACTACGAAAAACTGCAAATGATCAAAGGCTCAAACGATACATCCGCACAGTTGGAGTTCACAATCGCGAGTTTGCATATATATATATATATATATATATATATATATATATATATATATATATATATATATATATATATATATATATATATATATATATATATATATATATATATATATATATTCTATATATGTATATTTTTATGGCCCTTTTAAACCAAATTTACTGGAAAATCCCATGCGGGGCTAATTACATACCCTTTTGTTCAGGTATCGTAACAGGTCCGCTTCGGTCACTCGTTCAGTCTAGTTTGACTGTTGACGAGTAAACATGGCACCACAGCTATCCAGTGAAAAAAAAGTGAGTATTGTGATGTTAAGCAACGAAGGGCTTTCTACCAGGGCTATAACCAGTAGAATTGGTTGTCACCACGATAACGCGATAACTTTAGAAAAAAACGCTAAGGGATCTCTTGAGCGGACACCAGGAACAGGATTTGGCAATAAAAAGACAACCGCGAGAGATAACCGACATCTCAAGAACATAAGCCTGAGTGACAGAAAAAAAACCGCTAGGGAAGTCAACATGGACTTCCACGAAGCGACGGGAATAACTACGAGAAGAAGGCTACATGCAGCTGGTCTATCAGTTCGACGACCCCGAAAAAAAAAACATCTTTAACGGTGAAATGAGAACAGCGAGGCTGAATTTTGCCAAATTTCATCGTAATTGGTCGGAAAATGACTGGAAAAGAGTACTCTTTTCCGACGAATCCAAATGCAACCTGAACCAATCCGATGGACTGCAGTATGTACATCACAGAATCGGAGAGGACTGCACAAAGACTATGTTGTGCCTCGAAACAAGTTCCCTCCGAGTCACATAGTTTGGGTTGCATTTCTTATTTTGGCACCGGAAATTTGGTGTTTTTAGAAGGATCAATGAATGCGATCAGTTAGATCAGCGTGATTGGCAACCATGTGATCCCGTCGATGGATAGACTCTTCCCAGTCGTTTACGACCCAATTTTCCAAGATGACTCTGCTCCATGTCATCGCGCTAGTTATGGTTTTTTAGAAACAACAGTTCAATACGACAGTAAAAAAACAAACAAAAACTTAAAAAAATTGTTTTGGTTTTCAATAGGTTAAAGAATTCGTCGCAGTAAGGGGAATTTCGACACTGGAGTGGCCAGGAAACAGCCCTGATTTGAACCCAACCGAGAATTGTTGGGCGGAACTTAAAAGAAAACTGACGAGTCGGAGACCCAGGACCAAAGAGGGATTCAAAAACGTCATCAACGACGACATAACCACCGAATACTGCCAGTCTTTGATAAAATCCATGCCTCGAAGGATTGAAGCTGTGATCCGGGCTCGCGGAGGATATACGAAATACTAGTTTTGTTAAATTAAATAAAGAATATTGTTTTTACCTCCCTACTAGTACTTTGCCTTCAAATTTCCTATTACGAATCCTAGATAATGGATAATTTTCAATTCATCACTTTTTGTTGCGCAAATGATCCTTTTGCCCACAAACAATTTTTTTTTGTTTCTGTTATTTTTACATTTGACGTGTAACATTACAGTTAAAGTTAAAGCACCAGTTCGTATCATTTATACTCGGCGATTATTCTGAAGAAGCGTTATGTGGTGGTATTCACAGGTGTCGCATTTTATTTGGCCACCACTGTATATATATATATATATATATATATATATATATATATATATATATATATATATATATATATATATATATATATATATATATATATATATATATATATATATATATATATATATATATATATATATATATATATATATATATATATATATATATATATATATGGATATATGAACATTTGGCCGAATCGATTTTAATGCTAATGTTCTTCGAACATTGGTGAAACCTTGTTTGTGTTAATTTCGAAGGTCTTAAGGTTTTACCGTAAGAGGTAAGAATTAGTCAAGTTTTCCTTATGTTGGTAATATGTGTGCATATGGAATTGTAGGTAGATTCAACAGAAACTAACTAATAGCCTCGAAATTAAAGAATAGACAAAGGTTGAAGACTAAAGACTAAGTGTCTAGACTAAGAACAGCTACAGTAAAATTGTAAGAAAAGTAGAAAGCACAGTCATTGCCCATTCAAAGCTCTTTTAATTCATTTAAATTTTCATTTTATTTTCGTTCGTTCACTTATCTATTATTTTATGCTAACATTTATAGATATTTCAAATAGAAACTGTTTTTGTTTATAATGTCAATCAATCAATCAATCTACATTTTCATGATAAATATACTTATTCAAATATTTGGATACATACTTCATCTCTATAGTTGTTTTTTTTTTTACTTGTTCCTCAACTTTGTTGTTTGTTGGGTTTTTGTTTCTCTAGATCAGTTATAACTATTATTTCTGTTTACAATTACATTCAATCAGAGTAATTTTTCTCTCATGTTTTTTTTTAAATGGAATAATTTATATGGTTTGGCTGTGTTATTTAATCATTTGTTGTTGATTTTTCTTACGGAATACTTTGTTGAGTAATTAACTGAAATTTTATTACAAATACTTTATTTATGTAGATAAATAGGAAATGAAAGTAGTTAGGTACTATAAGATCTAAATACAATTTTTCAGATACGATGAACTGTTCAAAACCAAATTCATCCAACGGATTTTCGTTAAACAAAAAAAACATCATTACAATCTCATTTAACTAAGTTCGTATTTCGGTGGAAGACATAGTTCTTTACAACATTTAATTTTGATTTCATTGAAATGATTTTTTTGGGCCAATAAAAAAAATGCCTACAATTTATTTAAAATTACTTAATTTTTTTTAGCACTGCACATTTTGACAGCTTTCAATGTTACAGATTTGTTTGTCTCAGAGACAATAGTAAAATTAGAAGTAGATTAAGAATTTCACCTCCTCATGGTTTTTTATTAAATCAGTAAATAGGTACCGCCGTTTATTAAATTTACACTCGATTTATTCAGCTTGTTTTATTTGTTAACTTATTTCTGCTCTATTTATGCATCTGACTTGTTACACTGAATTTCACATATTTTCATACATTTTAAAGTTGATTTCATCTTGATGTTTTCTTTTAGTTTTGTTTAGAAGGTAATAAATAGTAAGGCAAGCGAAGATTTCACAACAATTTTTTTCATATTTTTCAAAATATATTTGTGATAGTTTTTCATGTCAAAAAGGCAATGTGAAAATTTTCAATACAAAAAATATGGGATGTATATTTAGAAAAATGTGGTTATTTTGATGCATAAGCAAAATGTGTGATTAAATTTGGAATAACTGAAAATTTTATAATTGTTTAACAGTAATGCACATTAACTCGAATTCGAAAGTATTTGCGTTGAGAATAGACGGCAAACAAGTTTAAAATGAATTTAAAATTTTAAACATATGTCATAGTCCAGTCAAATTGTCATATATGGTTAAATTAATTAGGTTAGTTCTGATTTGTTTATATCATGTATAAGTTGGTACACTATTAAAAAATTCAATTTTTCGAATTCCTCTTCCCACCATCGTTGGAAGAATTATTTTATGTTGAAGAGAGAGCTCTTTGATTTCGGGAATTTTTCTCGAAAACTAAAACAGGCAGATTTTCAGTCTAGATTTTAAGTCTGTAAAGTGGCACCAACAAAATTTGTAGTAGGGTTAAATCGCTAAACAACTGAGACCTATATATATACTCTATGATACATTCTTTAGAATACTTTTGAAGTTTTTTTAAAGAAAATCAGTAATATTTTCAGTAGTTCTGTCAATTATGTATGATCTGGTATTTTAAGAGTCACATACGGTGACTTCATCTCACTTCAAGTGACATTTTGGTTCTATCGGCTATTCCGAGAGTCACATGAAGTGATAAGAGCTCAGAATAGAGAATGATATGAGAGTTGATCCAAAAGTAATGATAATCAATATAAGCCAAGGTGAGTAAACTTTAAAAAATACTTATTTTTCAACATAGTCTCCTAGCCAGTTAATACATTTAGCCCATCTTTTTTCCAAACTCAAGATACCGCTAGAAAATAATGATTTGTCTCTACTCTCCGAAAACGCTACAACAGCGGCCATCACTCCGCTATCATCTTCAAATTTCTTGCCCCGAAGTGTTCTTTGAGCCGAGGAAAGAGGCAGAAGTCACTGGGAGCTAGATCTGATGAATAGGGCGGATGTTGAAGCAGTTCGAATCCTGTTTCTTGAATTGCAGCCATCGCAAGTGCAGTCTTGTGAGCCGGTGCGTTGTCTTGGTGAAACAGAGCTCCGACTCGCAGTTTGCCACGTCTTTTTCCTCAATAGCCTTCCGCAATTTTCTTATTTGGTTTGCGTGGTAAAAACCTAATATAGTGGCTCCCTTTTTCAAATATTCCATCGTAATAATTTCTTCAAACATTATTCGTTGCCTGATGCCATAGCCTTCCCCCCGAGCTCGACACTTTGAAGTTCTTCGGCGTCGGTGAAGAGAATCGCTTATACGTCATCGAATGCTGTTTGGTTTCTGGATTAACATGGTGAATTCAGGTCTCGTCCATGATCATGAAACGCGACAAAAATTCTCCTGATCTACCCGGAACTTTTCGAGATTCGCCCTCAAAATGTCGACTCGTTTCTTCTTTTGGTCGTCGATTAACATTCTTGGCCTTCAACGCGCAGAAACCCTTTACATATGTAATTCGTAATAAGCTCAGTTACATGATAGCCTCAGCTACATGACTGATGGTTACTCTTCGATCTGCCAATACAACATCTTCGACTTTTTTCACCTTGTCTTCAGTGAGGTAAGTGGATGGACGTCCTTCGCGGTATTCATCTCCAGTTGATGTTTTCTCCAGCTTTAACTCCTTCGCCCAGCGTTCAATGGTGGAATGTGGAGGAGCAGAGTCTCCTAATGTTTTCCAAGTCGCAGTCTATGTTTTGGTAGACATTTTTTTCAAACACAGGTACTTAATGATAGCTTTCATTTCGTTATTCTCCATTTTGATGTTCTCTCTTCGACGGTTCGTATTCAAATGAATGTACCTCTCTGGAATCGTGGCCTGTTTATATGTTTTTTTTATGCTGACTTAGTGGGTATATGAGGTAGTCAAATTTTTTTTTTAATTTATGCGAACTGGAAATAGCTGAGTATCACCACTTTTGGATCAACCCTCGTATAAGGAAATGAAAACAGCAGTGAGAAGTAGTAGTAGTGAAGGAAAAATATGGAACTATGGGCAAATTTGACAGTCTTCTTCTCCGCGAACAGAAAATGGCCGATATATGCATTGATATAGTAGGCCATGTATACACGATTTTGACAAGTAAGAACCAAAAGGGAAAATCTGAGGTAATAATTCTCTCGATTTGTTCTATTTATAGATTTAATCTTTGTATTGGAAGCGCTTCACTTAATTCCGTATATGTATACGCTTGTTTCATTTCCTTAAATCTCTCTGTTCTGAGGAGGAGAGTCACGTGACGTGAGATTTTGAGTCACTTGATGAAATCAAGAGGGTCCGAACAGAAGTACAAGAAAGAGACAAAATTTTTATAGGGTTTAGACTATAGATCATGAAAAAAACCAAGTAAATATTATTTTGAACTTCCTTATTTTTAGTTTAGTAATGTTAGATGTTATGACTCAGAATAAAAGTCGATTACCATATGACTTATTAATATTTGCTTATTATGAGAGTATATTTTATATTGTATATTTTAAACTGCAAGTCGACTTACACAAGTGAAGTCGATCCATTCAGTCGAGTTGAGAGTCATCAGCCTCAGAATATTCATAATTCGATTTTAATTATAAGATTCAAATTGACTGACGAACGGCAATTCAAATGCTTAATTCAGTTAGCGGAGCTTACTCTACACTCGACAGACGGAACAAAACTTTTCGGAAAGTGATAAAAGAGAAAAGGGAAATTTCTAAGTACAAATTAAATTGCTTGGGATTACAGACAAATTAAATTGCTTGGGATTACTAATAAAAACCAAATTATAGGGGCAAAATATTATGCAATTTCTTATTGAAATGTGACTGTAAATTTAAAATTATCCTTCAGAGGTGTATTCAGTAAAATATATGTGTGCTATAGAGTGATTTTAAGCTGAAAATTAAAACTAAAACTGCCTACAGCCAAACACAAGAGAAAAAAAATTGCCCGGAACAAAAAAAAAAAACTTCTGTGACAGGAGGAGTGACCAATCTATGGGTCACGAAATCGTTATACATAGCGCTAGTTCGACCATTACTCGAATATGCATGTATTGTCTGGCACCCTACTTTTGATGTAAATAGCGATAGACCGGAATCAGTACAGAAGCAGTTCTTGCTCTTTGCGTTGAGAGATATGTATAATCCATACGAATTTAATAATTTACCTTCATGCAAATACAGGCTAAATCTTTTAAATCTATCATATCTATCTTGGCGGAGGATAGTCATATGCTCCTGCTTTACTTTTGATGTTATTAGGGCGTCCCTGTTGTGTCCCTGTCCTATATGATAACCTTCAATGAATCAGTAAGGCGAATGAGGCACACACGCTTACTGCATGAACACCGACACCATACAATTTACGCCAACAATGAGCCAATCAACAGATGCTGCAAAATATTCAACAGCTTCGCAAAATACTAATCCCCAACCATTTCTAGACCTAGGATTAAAACTGCTCCGACTAAGGTGATACAAATAATAGAAAAGGCATTGGAAGGCAAGGAAATCGCACTATGTGCCTTCATGGACATAGAAGGAGCCTTTGACAATGCAAGACATGACTTGCTGTACCTCGTTCTCCAGAGGAGGGATGCTACTCAAGAAGTAGTGAAATGGGCGAGTAAAATACTAAGGAATCGAAGTGTGGGAGGGGGAGGCGAAGCGAAGGGCGGACACTAGGAGGGGATGTCTACAAGGAGGGGTATCATCGCCCCCTGCTAGTTGATGACCTTCTCATAACGGCAACAATAAGAGGCTCACACATGGATACCTTGAGATCCAGAATGCAAAAAGCCTTAAATGAAACAACTCAATGGTGCGAAAAAGAGAGTCTATCCATTAATCCTCAGAAAATTAGCATAATACCATTCACCAGGAAAAGAAAAATTGAAATAGGAGTCCTAAATATTAGGGGCAAAGTCGTATGTCTGCAGGACGAGGTAAAATATCTAGGAATACACCTAGACAGGAACCTCACCTGGGACAATCATCTAAACAAAACGACAATGAATGCCACTAAGGCACTCTGGGCGACAAAACAAATGCTTGGATGCAATTGGGGACTATCTCCAAGGCAGACCCTATGGGCATACAAACAAATGGTGAGTCCTATCCTCTTATATGGAGCTGCAGTGTGGTGGAAGAAAACCATACAAAAAACCGCTAGAAAGGAGTGCAAATGTGGTATACGGATGGTTCAAACATGGATTGTGGAGTAGGAGCAGTGATCGTAGGTCTCAAGTGCAAAATGCATTTCCCTCTCCCAAAGGAGGATCTATACTAAGAGCCTCGCAAACAATAAAAATACGGAACACTAAAAGGGTCAGAATTAAGATCCTATCGGATCGTCAAGCGGCTCTCATTGCAATAAATCGTGATCAAATAAATTCGGCTATACTCCTAGAGGTGAGAGAGGCCCTAAATGAAATATGGGCACAGAACAGCCTCGAGTTGATATGGATCCCCGGCCACGAGGGGCACCAAGGAAACGAGGAAGCTGGTACCAAAGCCAAAGAAGGAGCAAAAATGCCCTTCATATGTCCTTCTCCGTACTGGGGTTTTGCAAAGGCAGATATGGGAAAGGAAATTAAAATATGGTGCAAGAAAAAGATTGAAGACTAGTGGTTTAATATTGAGGGTTTAAAACACTCAAAACAATACCTTGGCTTCGATAACAAAAGTGGCATAAGAGCCCTATGTGGAGCATTCACAAGACACTTTTCTTGCAAAAAGTATCTCCACAGGATAGATGAGGAGCAGGACGACCACTGCAGATACTGTGGTGAAACGACAGAGTGTGTAGGACATCTGCTCACACTCTGTTTAGCACTAGGGACAAGAATATTTGAGCTCCTTGGCTCTGCTCTTCCTTCCATCAGGGACATCACAAATGTCCCGTCAAGGAACATATCCAGGTTCATTAGAAACCTGGACATCCTATAGGACATAACGCAGAAGAGGCACAATAGACTTAGGAGGTCGCAGTGCTAGGGTCCCTCTGGACCCACTTCAGGCTATCAATCAATCAATCAAGGTACTCACGTCATGGGAGCCCCTATCCAATCCACTGCTAAAGATGGTTATATTTTTCAAATTTTTGCTGTGTATATTTTATCATGTACATTTTAAATGTATTTAAATTGTTAAATATTAATTGTAAGTGTTTTTTGTACGCCTTGTTTGGTTGAAGTAAATAAATATGAATGTAAACTCGTCAGAAGGAGATAATTTTTGCGATGATTGTGTTTTGGGGAAAGCACACGGAAAATCTTTTTGACTCCAAACAAATTGACCTGTAGCTAATAGTGAGCAGATAAACGCAGATGCGGTAGGACCAATGTCAAAAGGAACGCTCCGAGGATCCAAGAATTACGTACGCTTCAAGGACGACAACAGTAAATATTGTCGTATTTTCTTCCTCAAACAAAAGAGTGAAGTTGCCAAATACCAGGAAGTGTTTTCAGATAAATCTGCAACAGTGGGACATTCTATAAGAACTTTTCACTGCGATGGTGGAAAGGAATTCATTTTTGCATGGAAGTTCGGAACATTTTGAGTAGTAGAGGAATCACACTGGTGATTTCTGTGCCATATGCACCTGACCGAAATGGAGCAGCTGAACGTGAAAGTTGTTGTGGAGCTTGCACGACCTCTGCTGTCTGCAAGCGGATTGTTTAAGAATATATGGGCGCAAGCCTGTGCTACAACAGTTTATTTACTGAACCGCACGGGAAAGACACCAGTAGATAGGAAATTGCATATGCAACTTGGAGCGGTCACGCAGCTCAAAATTTGGAACATTTATGGATATTAAAACTGAAAGTTAGTTACATATTCCGAAGCGATTTCGTAAGAAATTTGACAAGAAGCGTAAAGCTGGGAGAGTGGTGGAATGATTGAATGGTAGAGACGGATACCAAGTTTATATACGAGTACCGAATCTCAGCAAAATTATTAATTCATATGTCATCTTTTTCAAACCTGAACGCGTTTTCAACTTTAAGTCAATCGAAGTTAGTATTAGTGTGCCAGTAGAAAAATTATCTAGAACAGATGGGATTGAACAGGAAGACTACTTTTCATGTTCAGATGTATCGGATTCGAACGAAGAGGCAAACAATTCGTCAGAAGAGTATATGCCAACTGAAAGATCCCGGCCCACTATGAGAAAGCCGAGCTGTATGGCAAAAGGGGAGTATCATTTACCTTCTGTTTTATCTGCGATTGTTGATATGGAAAATACATCTAAATATGATGAAGGTCTGAAGTCACAATATAGAGTTGAATGGATGTAAGCAATGAAGAAGAAACTTGATGCGTTCGCTGAAAATTAACCTTGGGAATGAATAGAACGTCCGAAAAATGTCACCAAAAATCGTTGGATACTTCGCACAAAATCAAAAGGCGATGGGTCAGTAAAACGCTTTCCTACTCGGCTAGTTGCAAAAGGGTTAGCACAAAAAGCAGGCATAGATTATGATGAAACATTCAATCCTGTGGCGCGGTTTGACACTGTGCGTGCTGTGCTCGCGGGTGCTGCTATGAAAAAACTACAAGCTCGTATCCACCGGAGCTCGCGCACAGCTCGCTCTCCAATTTGACGTCATTGATGCTTGTACACGAGCTGAACGCGAACAGTGCACGCGCTCTTCATCCGCAACGTCCACACTAAGTACGCAAACAGAAAAGTAGCTTGCGTACTAGCACTTTTAGTGTAGACATTTACTTACGTGCGCGCGTTCTATACGCGCACTGCTTTTTTGCTTTCCGATCAGAATTTTTGTATCAGCACATCTAAAAAAAACTTTCGTTAATGTGCAAAATGGATTTTGATGAAGACGAAATTCTTATTCGTGCAGAATCCGACATAATAGTGTTTAAATTTTCAAAAAAAAAAACAAAATATCCACGATGAAAGCCTCGCTTCTACATCTTCTCTATTTCTATCCCATGACTTCGCATAATTTTTCCGATTTTCCCAAAAATATTCAAAAATATTCTTTCGTTCAGAATTTATCATCTTTATTAGTGTGTTCCCAGAAAATAGGATATTCCTCCTCTTTATTGATTAACTTAATGGCTAATTCACTAGTCCAATCCAAACTGAATGGCATTTTGCACGTCTGCTTTCCAACGAGAGCGGAAAGCAAGGAAGCAGCTCGACGAGCAATCGAAAAGCAATGTTTGCTCGTGCACACCAAGTGTGTCTGTTCGCGAACAGAGCGTTGCATCCGAGCCCACGAATATTTTTGATGGAGACGTATCTTAAATGCAGCTCGCGAGCAGCTCGCGCACAGCTCTTCTGTTTGTTCGCGCCCAGTGCGAGAGCAGCTTTTCATATAGACGATAGCTTGCTGGCTGAGCCCGAACAGCACGCAAGCAGTGCGTTTGGTGGATACGAGCCTTATCAGCCAGAAAGATTTGATATTGCAAGTGGACGAATATGCAGATTAAAATCCAGTCTTTAGGGCCTCAAACCGGCTCCACTGTATATGAATCATCGATGCGTTAATTTTATGAAGAATCAAGGATTGACGGAGATATCAGCTGATCCATGTTTATTTGTACGAAAGAGCATGAATATGAAATTTGATAGTCGGAAGCAGAATTTGTTGCAGCAAGTGAAGGCGCTAAAGACTTGGTGTGGTTGGAGCGTCTTCTGGGAGAACTATTTGTCAAATGCTGGGAGAAACCACTTTTACATATCAATAATGCAAGTGCCGTGAAACTATCGCAAAATCCAGAGTTTCACAAACCATCAAAGCAGATTGAAGTAAGATATTATTTCGTTCGGGAATGCTATCGAAGTGGACAGATTGCAGTGTAACTTATAAACGGGGAAATGAGTCAGCAGCCATCATGACCAAGTCTCATGAGTGGTTTCGGACTTTGCGTAAAAATCTGGGTGCACTACTTTAGAAGGAAGTGTTGAAAAAATAAAGCAAGTACATCAGCGACATCTGACAGATGGACTAAGAAACATTTGCTCTTACATCTGTTTACACTTACCTACCTGTTTTGCAACCAACTTCATCATATATTTTATGCAATTGTTAGTTCAATAAATTCCTTTAAAAACTACATAACCGATGCGGAAATTCCCCTAAGGCCTTCAAAATTCCGATGAAAAAATAAAATTTAAATGTCAATTTCCAGGCGATACCATTCAAACACAAATTTGTTGTCACCTCACTCAGAGTCACTTCACGAGACTCTCAGAATACCGGTTCGTAGGTGAAGTGACTCCGCAAGTGACGAGAAATCTCACGTGAGGTGACTCTCACGTGAGGTGACTCTCACGTGAGGTGACTCTGAATCAGAATCGTCATATAAAGTGACTGGCATTGCATTTTCGCAAGAGTGTTTATTAGTATATTTGCATAGCAAATAACAATGCGTACCTGTTTCCTCCATACATAAGCATTCATTTAACCCTTTTCTGCAAGTACTGAAATGCATTGAAAGAGGGATTCTGGCGCTAGATCCTTGTCTGCTTTCTTAGGGAAGAGGCCGAACAGAGTAAGAAAATGTCCCCTACTCGAAACAAATGCGCAATTCGACCGAGAAATGTCGCACAAAGAAAACACTCGAAGGTTCAGTCTACATACAGAGACCAAGACCAAGAAACAGCCTCTGATATGTTCCACTAACAGCACAGACCTCGTTTTAAGCTTCACCAATTTCCCGCACCGAGACGTCCACAAAAGAACGTGGGCATCTTCAGATGATCGCTCATTTAACCAAATCGACCACGTTCTCATACAAAAAAGAGCCTCGACCAGCATTTTCGATGCGCGCTCGTTCCGCGGCGATGTCTGCGATATGGGCCTCTACCTTATAGGATCAAGCTTCAATGCCGCATCTCCAAAAGCTGTAAACAAGGAAAGTCAGCTACGCCAAGATACCAGCTACATAAGCTAAACGACAGCTCAGTAATGTTTACATTTTCCAGGGCAGTTTGCTGGTCTGCTACTGGACGCGTCCCCAGGTGGCGGATAGGGGCAGCCCACAGTGGTACGACGGCTTCGGAGGGTTATTAAGTGCGAAATGCGGTTTAACTGTGTGGTCGCTGCGATATAAGATGACACCATCTAACTGTGTACGTGACTGCGACTAGATGGCCAAAAATTGTTCATACGAATAAGCAGCCGTGGACCAAAACCATGCCATGAAAGCTTGATCTCATGATCCTGAAGAACTGCGCAGCTAGGCCCCAGGTAATGTTTCCAGCATTATTTGACGGCTGCGGTAATCAAGCTCCCCTGCTCACCATTGATTCGTCGTGGCACTGCCACCAGCAGGGCAGCGATGCAGATATGGTGTTTCTACATTGGCACAAACTGGCTTACTTTACACGGACAAAGATCTCGACTAATGATTTGGAATTGATGCATTTGGGCTGGTGGCTATGGTATTCTGGACCTAGTAACACCGGATTGACATCCGAGTGCGAACGGCTCCAGGTTAATATCATACCGCCTCCGTCCTGTTAAAACCTTGGCAGGCCTCAGAGTACGTTCGAAGTTCGCGCTGTTGAGTTGGCGGGACAGGTTCAGTGGAGTTGCACTCCTGATTAGCGCTGATCTGGCTCTGCGCAGGTGACCCCATAAGGGCGCCTCGCAACCCTCGCGTGGCCTCCCTGCTTGCATTAGATAACCACGGGATCATTAAGGCGACTGTCCATCCGGGCCTAGATAGCGGCTCTGAGGGGGGACCCATAAGACATGATCAATAATAAACATAATAGTAATGACGATAAAGTGAACGAAGCAGACGGAAACACACCAGTGACGAAGGAAGTAAATCCTTTTATTGGTAGACCAAAGGTGCAAAGAACACCACCTGTGGGAAAAAACTCCGCAAGAACAGAACAGGGGCAGTCTGAAACATCTAGCGCCCTGAATTCTGCTGTGGTAGTTAGCGCGGCCACCACAAATAAAGTGGGTGAATAAACGCCGCGTGCGGAACGGTGTTTGGTCCAAAGAAACATACGCAGGCACTGCGTTGTAGTGGGTACCTCTCCAGCGACGACGGCACGATCTTCTTCAAAGGGAAGCTATATTGCTGAAGAAAGGGCACAAGAAGAAAAGATGCTGCGAAAGTGCCGGGAAATAGTTCAAAAAATAGCAGCTGCATCCCAAGTGCAGAAAAATATATCGCGGCAGGTGAAAGACGGTCTTCTTGAACTCGAAGAGGCTCTGGAAGTTGTAGAAGCTTGCAGAGAAAATTGGAAGAAGGCTGAGCTAGAGCTGAGGCAAATTGAGGGAGCCCAGCCTAGAGAGCACGGAGTAAAGGATACTACTGAAACTCTATGCACTGTTCAACCCAAAGCACAAAAACGGGCAAGAACGCCCGAAGGTAGTCCTAACAAAGAAAATATCGTTCGAGCACGAACTGAAGTAGGCACCACCGAACAGCACACATGGGTGACCGTGTTGAAAAAGTCACGTAAAAGTAACGGCCGACAAGATAAAGCGGCAAATTCTGGTTCAACCAAGAGCTTGGCGTCAAATTCAGAGCTTAACCTGAAAAAACCGAGGCGGAAAAAAACGAAATCGCCTAGGACAAGAAAGAAAGCCGTGGTAATAAAGCCTACCCAAGGGAAGAGTTATGCAGAAGTCCTTCAGCATATTCGGGCAGGGGTAAGTCCAAGCAAAGTTGCGGCACACGTTCACCAAATCAGAAAAACGGCAGACGGTGGGGTACTTGTGACCAGTGAACGAAAAAATACCGTACCTTAAGCGTACTGTACGCGAAAAGTACACATACCGTACCTCAGTCTATAATGTTTGTGTACATGTACACAACCGATATACCGAACGAAACAGACACGATGCAAAAGTACGCTACGATTGAATACTGTACTGTACAAAGTACACAAACCTTATCCTCTACAATACGGAATGTGTACACCTACACAACCCGTACACAAACGATATACACTAAACGTACCGTACGTTTAGTGTACTTTTGCGGTTCATTTATATGAAAAGGAAAAACACTTTGGAAGTGAAAGCACTGAGTCAAAAATATTGAACTTCACAGGAGAGCATAATCAATTCATTTCGGCTACGGCATTATCACTTTTATCAGTAATTTTTTCCTAGTTCATATAAATGAACCGCAAAAGTACACTAAACGTACGGTACGTTTAGTGTATATCGTTTGTGTACGGGTTGTGTAGGTGTACACATTCCGTATTGTAGAGGATAAGGTTTGTGTACTTTGTACAGTACAGTATTCAATCGTAGCGTACTATTGCATCGTGTCTGTTTCGTTCGGTATATCGGTTGTGTACATGTACGCAAACATTATAGGCTGAGGTAGGGTATGTGTACTTTTTGTAGTGAATGTGTTTGCGTACGGGCATCAATAATGTACGGTACAGTACACTAAGGTACGGTACCATAAGGTTTTTTTTCGTTCACTGCTTGTGACACTGGCAAAGTGTGAAGACATCTCGAAATTCGGTGATGCAATCCAGGCAGCTGTGGGTGGTTTCGGAGAGGTTAAAAGGCTCGTCTCCAAAGTCAAAATCGAGATACTCGACCTCGACAGTCTTACGACAGAAGAGGAAGTGATAGCAGCGATTCGAGAAGAGGGGATTCAGAACGTAAAAGTTACCTTATTTCCCCCGAATACAAGGGAACAGAGGAAAGCCGTCTTTGAACTGGACGAAGCAAAAGCTTTGAAGCTAGTTGATACTGGACGAATTAGAATTGGATGGGTTAACGCTAGGGTAAGGAAGCGACCTGAAGTTGTGCGCTGTTTCAAGTGCATGGGATACAACCATACCAAAAAAGATTGCAAAGGACCAGACCGTGGCACTAACTGCTGGAAGTGCGGACAAGTGGGACACGTTGCAAAGGTATGCTCGGCGGAGCCATTCTGCCTGCTGTGCAACGACAAAGGTAAAACAGGAGAAGTGAAGCATGTTCTGGGATCAGGAACATGCAAAGCTTTCCGAGAAGCGCTCGATGCGCAGAAGAAGTTGCTGCGTAGATGAGGATTCTACAGTGGGACCTGCAAAGATGCCGCACTGCGGTCGATTTACTCACGCAGCTTATGCAAGAATTCAGAGCTCAAATCGCAATGATCAGCGAACCATACCGAAGGAGAAATCCAGAGACATGGTATTCAGACACTTCGGGCTATGCAGCTTTATGGGTTGCAGACACTCGGAAAGTCCGGGTTGATCGGCGAGGTTCGGGCGATGGATATGTTTGGATTGAAAACTGCGGCATCAGTTTTGTCAGCTGCTATTTTTCACCGAACGACCCAATAATGGAATTTCGTAGAAAGATAGAAGCATTAGAAGACGCTCTTTGAGACCTTCTTGGCAAACTGGTAGTAGCTGGTGACTTCAACGCGAGAGCCTTGGAATGGGGGATGCCGACTCAAAACACAAGAGGGAGCTTAATTATGGAAATGGTGTCCAGGCTGAGTATGGTCGTGGTGAATAGGGGCTCAACACCAACTTACCGCAGGCCAGGCTTCGGTGAGTCCATTCCCGATATAACTCTTGTCTCGGAGACGTTGTCCATGATGACAAAGGATTGGAGGATAATGGAGGAGTACACTGGAAGTGACCACAACTATATTACTTTCTGGTTGTCGGAGGAAAGCCCGGCCCCTCAGAACTTAAGACGGAAAATACTCGGGTGGAATATTTCGAAGTTGGATAGGAGGAAGCTTTTGGAGTCACTAGGCAACAGCTTTACTGACGAAGTCAGAGCAGGACAAGCAGGGGTAGCAATGGGCTCTGGGGAAATAGGTACGGTTGTAAATTCGACCATGGGCGAAATTCGGCGAGCGTGCAATGCGTTGATGCCACTTCGAAAGTCACTACCGGGCAAACAGAGCGCTTATTGGTGGACTGAGGAGATAGCGGAACTAAGACGAAGAGCTCTAGCGTGCAGGCGTAGAGCACAGCGGTCTATTGGACGACCGGAAGCGTTGCTACTTGTCGCCACCCACAAAAAGGCAAAAAAAGAACTGGGAATAGCTATAAAACGGAGGAAAAGGCAAATGTGGCAAACTTTATGCGAAGAAGTGGACCGGGACCCGTGGGGCCAGGGTTACAAAATAGTATCGGGTAGGCTGGGCCGCATGGGTCCCGACCCACCCATGGAGGCGGATGTCCTGAGGAATATTGTAGATTCACTGTTCCCAGTGCACGATGTAAGAGCAGAGAACAACCACACAGTCCGCCAGGAAGATATCCCTTTTTTCACTGAAGAAGAACTACGAAGCGCGAGTGCCAGAATGAAGAACCGAAAAGCCCCAGGCCCGGACAATATTCCAGTAGAAGTCCTAAAGGTAGTGGTGGAACGACACCCGTCAACATTACTACGCATGTACAATGAATGTTTACTAGCGGGTGTCTTTCCGTCACCCTGGAAAGTGGCGCGACTTGCCCTAATTTCAAAGGGAAAGGGAGATCTTAGCACACCATCAGCGTACAGACCTCTCTGCATGCTGGACACTGCGGGGAAACTTTTGGAAGGGCTGCTGAAACCTCGACTTAAGGCAGCTATACGAAGAGCAGGTGACCTCTCGAAAAACCAACATGGATTTCGCAGTGGCCACTCAACAATAAGTGCGATCTGCGAAATAATTAGCGCATTAGATCGCGCAGAGGGCGCTTGTCATCGGGCTAGACCCATTGTGTTTTTGGTAACGCTGGACGTTCGTAACGCCTTTAACTCGGCGAGATGGACAGACATACTAGATTCTCTTCAGCGACATTTTCAAATAGAGGAATACTTGCTGGCAATGGTACGGGATTACATGAAAGATCGCCATTTGATCTATGAAACGAATCAGGGAACTGTGCGCAAAACCATTTCAGCTGGGGCAGCACAAGGATCCATTCTCGGGCCAGACCTATGGAATGTTGCGTATGATGGTCTCTTACGCCTCGAAATGCCGGAAGACGTGCTCTTGGTGGGCTATGCTGATGATGTAGCCGCTGTCATCACGTCTAGAAATCCTCATCTCGCCCAACTCAAACTCAATCAAGTAATGAGAAGGGTCGAAGCCTGGATGGAAAGCCATGGTCTCCAGCTGGCGATCGCGAAAACTGAGATTGTCATGCTGACCAAGAGAAGAATACCAACCATTATACCCATGACGGTTGGCTCTGAAGTACTTGAGACCAGGAAATCGGCTAAGTATCTTGGAGTGATATTGGACTCGAAGCTGGCTTATGGGGAGCACATCCGAAAAGTATGTGATAGGGCGCTACTGTCTGTTATCTCGCTTGGGAGACTCATGGCAAACGTTCGCGGTCCTAGTCCGAGTAAACGTAAGCTCCTTACGACAGTGGCTCATTCAATGCTGCTGTATGGCGCGGAGATATGGGCCACTGCGTTAAGGTTTGAAAAGTATCGAGCTAGGATGGTGAGCGTCCAGCGTAGGGGAGCGCTGCGAATTGCAAGCAGCTACAGAACAGTTTCAGGAAACGCCGTGTTAGTGATAGCGGGAGTAATCCCAATTGACCTATTGGCGAACAAACGCAGGGAAGTGTTCCTGAACAAAGCAGAAGTGGGAAGAGAAATTTTGGTTGCTCAAGCACGAGCGCGAACGCTTGAGCTTTGGGAGGAGCGCTGGGCTACGAGCTCGAAGGGAGTATGGACGATTAGGCTAATTCGCGCCTTAAAACCTTGGCTTAATCGCGACCACGGTGAAATAAACTTCTACCTGTGCCAGTTCCTATCAGGCCACGGCTACTTCAGGAAATACCTTCACAGAATGGGAAAAGTCAGGACGGAGTTCTGTTAATACTGTGCTAAGGAAAGTGATGACGCTTTGCATACCTTTTTCCATTGCGCCCGCTTCAGAAGAGAGCGACACATGCTTTTCTCTGCAATTGGCCCTGTGACGCCGGAGTCAATCGTGGAGATGATGCTACAGTCAGAAGACGCCTGGTCAGCTGTGTCAGCATATGTGGAGCTGGTATTGCGCTTAAAAAAAGAGGGAGGATGTCTCATAGACTCCTGAAAGCCTGACAGAACGGAAGTAAGCCAATGGGACACCTGATGGGTGGAAGTAGCACGGCCGAGTTGAAGTAATGCGAAAGCGGTTCCGGCTCGGACCTACGTGGTCGGCGGGTGACATTTTTTAGTGAGTAAGAATCTCACATAATCTTGTTTAGTTCGCAAGATACCTATTGAAGGTTTTTGACATCCGCTCCCAAAAAAAAAAAAAAAAAAAAAATTAAACATTTATGTATGTCAGCACTGAAAAATCATACAAGCAAAGCCTCGTAGGTGAGAGAAAGCAGTGACGACACCGAAACCATGTGGAAGGCTGTAAGAGATGAAATAACAAACACGGCGGAAAACATTGACCAAGGAAAAATTGGAACGACTGGTACGATGCAAAAATGTAACGATGCAGTTGATAAAAGAAACCGAGTCCCAAATTTGGGCTAAAGCGGAAAATTTCAACACACTCGGATGACAAGCAGAGAAAGTGTCCCGAAGAAAGAAACGAGTGAATATAAACATCAGGATCCAGCAAATTAACGAGAACATGATGCTAAATGAACCACGATCAGATTAACCAACTAAAAGACGGCTTCAAACCACGAACGAGTCTATACAAAAGTGTACAAAGATCCATTAGAAGCAATCCAAACGAGATCAAAACAAATGGCTGCAATGTTTCCAGGAAATATTCTCAGCACCTGTAAAAACTACTAAAGCTGTCAGCAATCCTGTAGGTCAACAAGATGTTCCAGTCTCACCATCAACTATAGTCGAGATGCAGGCAGCAGTACGTGACCTCAGAAAAAAACAAGGCTCTGAAGATATATGGAATACCTGCAGAATTGCTCCAAAGAGGTAGTCCTCAACTATATAACCTTGTCTACCGGTTGATATGCAAAATATAGAGAGAGGAGCAGCAACCAGATGATTGGCGAAAGAGTATAGTATGTCAAAAAGAGAGACAAATTGAGGTGTGAAAATTATAGGGGCAAATCATAGAAAGGAGTGTCAGGCAGTGACGGCTCGCAACATAAAAACTTGGGTCGGCCAAAAAGGAAACTATATTTTTCATAAGATTAAATTTTTGGTAACCACTTACATAGCCTCATAGGAATTAAAAGTGTCATAGTATTTTTCAAAGAGAAAACAACAAATCAAAGTTGGTTTTTTTCCCACAAAGATGTACAAAGCAATAATACTTTGTATATTCAATCTTTTATTTGAAATACCGCGATATCCCAGATTATTTCGGCACAAAAATTATAATTAATATTTAATTAATTTTCGTAACACTGCTATTAATGACAATCGCACATTATTCCTTATGCAAACTTTTATGCATTTTAGGTTAAAAACAAACTTGCAATTGAAACTTTAAATTATAAATGTCGAGCTGTGGAGCCCTGTCGAGCTAAATCGATGATTAGGTTTCAAAATTAAAGCGCACACCAAAAATTGTTCATTACGGACTACACGAATATACCACGAACATTAATCATACAATACTACGCACCAATTTATCAAGCTTTCCTTTCGATTAAGTTTGTCATATTTTTTCATGAAATTATATTCCTTATGAATTAATTCGTCTATAAAAAGATGATTTACGGTAGCATCTTTTTACTTGCATTATTTCAGTTTTTCCATTACCATCTCTTGAATAAAACACATTTTCGAAAAACCGTTTTTGCAGTGACAAATCAATTCTATACAATAGCCACAGTCTCCTAATCAAAACACAAAACCAATTCAAAAAGCATATTTTCTTTCTATTTTACTACTACCATCGTCTTATTACCCTACCAAACACTAGGCATTCTTCATACAATGCTATTTTACATCTCTTGAGAAACATAAAGCATCCTAACATTGACTTTAGCGTACTATAACGGAGCATGTACGCTGCCTGTTACTTTTAAGCAGAGCTGAAGCAGTTGCCGGCGGCTGGCCGCTGAAAATTTTTGCTTTACCCGGTCTGTATATCAGTACGAAATTTGATACAAAACACCTAACGAAATAGCTAGTATTGAAATGAAGCATAAAATGGAGGCTGCCTGAGAAGCTTTGAGTTGCTTAGACTGTAGCCAGACTCGGCCAGTTTACTATGGGCCGCAATTTCGGCCGTGCCTTCGATTCTTGCTTGTACTTGCTGGATATGATACGGCCGCCGGCCGTTTCGATGGTTGATGCATTGCAGTCGAGTCGTATGTACATACATGCATATGATTGAATGCTTGAGTGAGGATTTTGAGGACTGTTGACTGGCCGTCGTATGGAAGATGTATATGCTGGAAAAATTGTTCATTGCGCGTACACAAATCAAAATTGAAGCAGAATTGAGATCAAAGCAGATGAAACGCAATGGGTTGTTTACCCGTTTAGACTCGACTATTTCGATCTTTTTCCTATTTCAATCCGGGCTTGTAGACGCGGTTGATGACGAATTAAAGATTCTTCTGAGGTAGATATGGGCGAGAGAAATCAATGTGTAGTACTTAGCTATTAATATTAATTATTTATCTTTATTATTTTGGGGTGTCATTAGTCAATTATTTTGGTACGGCCGGGCCGACCCTGCCGCCCCTGACGAGCCGTCACTGGTGTCAGGTTATCTTTTGAAGCCGACCGTGCATAATTGACCAAACATTCTTAGTGAAACAGATGCTTGGAAAATGCTGGAAATTCAACATCGATATGCACTAACTATTTGAAGACTTTTAGCAAGCATACGACAGCGTCGACAGTAATACCCTGAACAAAATAATGCTTGACTTTGGCTTGCAAACAAAACTTGTCTGCATGGTCAATGGTGATTTAACGGATAGCTTTAATCAGGTTTAAAACAAGGGGCTGAACTTTATTAAACCAATACACTTCAATATTGTTCTGGAACATTGACACAACGTGTGGACTAATATTCGAGTCTACACAACGGATAGCGTATGACAAAATTATAACACGACCAATCTCAAATAGAGTAAAGCGGGCTAGTAACGCGATTTACGCCAGCAGGAGAGTGCTGGGTAACGTCTAAACCCTGCCTTAACGCACTGGATCTATATGGCGATAGCCAGGCCTATCCTTGCTTACGGATGCTTGGTCTGGTGGCCAGCAGTGAATAAGATTACCTTTGCTACCATGTCGAACAGAGTTCAGCGGCTGGCGGCTCTCTGTACCATAGGTGCCTTAGCTTCGTCCTGCTTCATCTCCCTCCGCTTGACCTCTTCGTCAGGGGCGCTGCCGCAAAAGCTGCTTTCAGGCTTAGGGAATCGGGACACTACGAGCCACGATCCTTCAGCCACAGCAGTATTGAGCGGGGGTACGCAGGTAGCACCGACTACTTGGTCCCCACTCTGTACTTCAAGCGGGGATATCAGGCGATTGTGGGGGATGGGCAGGAGTGGAATCGGCAAATGGGCGTAGCAACTCTTAGCATCTACAGTGACGGCTCTAAAACATCGGCCGGAGTGGGTGCTGCAAGCGGCGGTTAAAGCCCTGATGTCTTACACATACAAATCGAAGTGTGTACTTGACTGCATTCAGGCCCTGAATAGACTGGGCAACAACCGAAGAGTCAGAATTTTCTGGGTTCCTGGTCACAAGGGCATTGAAGGAAACGAGAGGGCGGACGCGCTAGCCAAGTACGGGGCTAGCCTTCCCCTGTCAGGATCGGTTGATATTCCTACTCCGATCCAGACAATCAAATACTCAATTGACTCCAATATGATGCAAATTGCGACATGCAGATGGCGTGCAACTCAGACCTGCAAGTTAACGAAAATCATGTGGGGGTCGTACAATATCGTAGCTACTAAGTACCTACTCGAATTGACATGAACTGACTGCAAACGGCTGGTCGGCATTATTACCGGCCACTGTCTTGTAGCAGCTCATGCCATGAAAATGGGCCTCCTAACCAGCGACACCTGTAGGAAGTGTCAAGAGCCAGGAGTCTCGGAAACAATCCAACACCTTCTGTGCCACTGCCCGGCACTGGGGAGAACCAGGCAGCGCTGCTTCGGTGAACCCTGGCTGGTGGATCTCTCACATGTAGCAGAGTAGAGGCTGAAGGACATACTTCAGTTCGCAAAAAAGTCCGGGGCCTTCGATGGCCGTTTGGACTGAACTTTCCTTCTCCGGGTCCATTTATCTGGTACCACTACGGACCAATGGGTCTATGTGTGGCCCTGTGCCAGCCAGTTGAACCTAACCTACCTAAGCTCAAATGCAATTTTTGAGCCTAGAGTCAGAAGCAAACAAAATAGGCCTACGAGTCATTGAAACTAAAAATAAATTCAAGACTCAAACGAGGTTGACTAAAACCTTGAAATCGTGGGTAACTTCATATATCTAGGAGCCAGTTTGAATAGAAAAGATGTCAAAAAAAAATCACTACGAACGACTCATAAACACCACAAACAAAGCCTATTTCGCCCTACTTCCTATTTCAGGGTCTAGAGACATGCGCAGGACAAATAAGTTTAGCATTTACAATTAACTCATTAAACCTGTGTTGCTATATGGAAACGCAGCATTGACTCTAAAGAACAACTCCAATAAGGCACAAGACGTGTTTGAACGCAAAGTGCTCCAGAGAATCTATGGCTCAGTGAAACAAGGAACAGAGTGGAGACTTCGCTACACCGATGCATTATATCAATTACTTGATGACCCACCTGAATCCGTATGCGTAAAGTTCCGCCAACTGCAAAGGGCGGGCCACGTAGAAAGAATGCAATAACACCACTTGGTCAGAAGAATGTTAAAGGCAGAGCAAGAGCAATGCGCCGAGTACGAAAACCGAGAAAACGATGGAAAGACTCGATAGAAGCTGATAGCAGCTGATCCTTGGTGGGAGTGACGAACTGGTAAATGAATTCTCAGGCTATGATGATTGGAGGAACCTAGCCATGGAGGCCAAGGCGCGACTCGGGATGTCACGCTGTAGATGATTTTGTGGGTAAAAATTTGACCTAGGGTTCACTAGTTACTATCGATCAAAAATCGACAAAAAATTTTCCCTTTTTTAGTTTTTGAGATTTTTTTTTACAAATTTAAAGAGCTCTATCTGGGGAAGAATCAGAGCTGGAAATTTTTTGTTTAATTACTTCGTCTTGCTTAAAAAAGCTATGATTACTTTTTTTTCAAACGAATACCTGAGGAGATGTCAAAAAACCGAGAAAAGCTCGAATATTCAGCAGTTTTTTCAAGATGGTTGCATCCGCCCCGCGGTGGTGGGAGATTTGAAAATTTTCAACAGTGCACCACCTTATCCATCATATGGAAAAATGAGAACTACTCAAATTAATCTATCCAATCGTGTTTTTTGTGACTATTTGACTGGACAGCAATTATTATTTAACCAACATCTAATGAAGTCAAGTTGAACTGGACTCTTAAAGTTTAAAATTTTAATGTTATCTACAAGACATTTTACATTTTGTGTTTTTTGTATTGCTTCAATCTAGACCTATATGTATATATTTGCATACCCCGATATCTACATACCTTTTACATTCATCTTAGATCTATAAGTGTGCGAGTGTGTGAATTTGTGTATAATTTCAAATGTATGTGTATGTATCTTAAAGATATTTTTTTAATAATATAATGTGGATACAACTGCAAAAATTTCTTTCAACTTACTTTTATTTAGAATATCTAATTGTTGTTCTCGTTTTATCCTTCAAATAGATGGTATAATACAGGGATAGACACAGCTGGTTCTGGGATTTTTTAAATTTATGTTATTGGAATATTTACAGATACAGAATTAAACCTTTTTTTGTAATTTTACTCAAAAAACTTACTCAAAAGTATACGTGTCTATTGATTCATTTTAGATGCATTAAATGGTCTCTACTCTCAAAGATCATATAATATGATATATACAGACATTTAGAATACGAATTTTGAAACGAAGTTTCGTACACATCTAAGCTAAGTCAAAGACTATAAATGTCAGATATATATGAAAAATAAGGGGAAAGCTACTGCTATCGTTTTTGTTCGTGTTCGCCTTAGAACGAAACTACACGCAATCAATGCGAAATATTATAATGACGATCCACGATATATTTAAGCAATTGTTGTCAGTCATTGCTTTGTGCAAAGCTTGAAGAAGTAAATTTGTTTGTATCCTCAACACATATTTAGAGCATCACAAGATCAATATCCATTCCAGAACAACTCTAAAATACACAATTTTCAATCATTTTTCCAAATGATGTTCACAATTTATTTCAAACATTTTCCAAGTCTAATTCAATATTTTCAGCATTACACATCTATTGCTTTTTTGTTTGTCTGTTTGGCGTTTGCAATATCAAATTTTTAAGCTTGAACTAATATTTATCATGCGTGCTGCATAGACTTAAGCTTAGGAATATACATATATAGGTATTTTGCTCTTAAACTGCTTTAATTTATCCTAAAGGCATATTAATGATTGTTTTGCTCACATTTTTTTCATGACGAACATGTTGTCATTTTTGTTTTGTGTTTTAAGCTATATATTTTGAGGGGGGAAGGTCGGGATTTTTGTGTTATTTTTTTACAGATTACAGTACAACATCTGGATGATAACATAAGTAAAATAAGTAGGTAAAAGTAAAAGTAAGAGTAAAATTTGGAACAAAAATATTACTCATTGCCAGTATCGCGTACTTCAATTCGATTTTAATTTGTTTTGTCTGATTAAAAAAAAAATTATTGGGAATATAAATAGAAAACCGCTGTTTTCCAATAGATTGTGGCAGCACTAATACTGTTGGAAAATGTGAGGCCAGAAACGTTATAAGTAAGCTAAGTCATCGTTCAATAATTCCCCACCATTGCATTAGGTAATTTCATCGTCTTTTTGTCCTTTTTTGCATGAAAATATCGAAATTTATTTATTTATTATATTTATTTATTTATTTACCAAGCAAGGCGTACATGTATAAAAAGAATAAAATAAAATAGTACATGCATAAAATTACGTACGGTAGACTATAAAGAGAGAGCCTTGATGATGTTATTTCTAAACGAGTATTTAGAGATCGAAGGGGAAAACTCTCGCTCGTGCTATTGAATAGCTTGCAGCACTTATTTATTGGCTCGTTTGATGCATATATTGTGTTGTGATGGTATTCAATAAGTAATCGTCGGGATCTAATGGCTCTCAGGGGCTGATTGAGTGCAACTTTTCTTTCAAGTAGACGACATTAACCACGTCTCTGATGACATCGAAGCTGAAGCAGGCAGATAACATTCACTTCTAGACGCAAGTGGTAACAAATTAATACATTTAAGGCGATATTCGTATGATGGAAGATTACTGAAATTATAAGGGTTGAAAAGGTCCTTCAAAGCGAATAGTAAAAATTGCTTCTGAACAGACTCAAATCTTTGGCTGTGATTTTCGAAAGCCGGGTTCCAGATAGTGCACGCATATTCGAGAAGAGGACGCACGAGTGAAATATATAAGGATTTAGTAACCAAAAGATTCTTAAACTCTTTGGCTCGTCGCTTAATGAAACCAAGTTGTTTACTTGCTGGGGAAAGCACTCTATTGTAATGTAGATTGCAGTGGAGCTTTTCATCCAGGGTGACACCGAGATCTAATACGTTGTCAACCCTGCTGAGTGACGTGTCGTTGAGGTGGTACGTATAATGAACGCGTGCAGATTTGCGAGAGAAACTGATTGCGCGGCATTTAGCAATTTTAAGAGGGAGCTTGTTCGCAGAGCACCAATGGTCTAGAGAGTTCAGTTTAGACTGAAAAAGGGTAGCGTCAGATGGTGTCCTGATGACATGGTAGATTTTGAGGTCGTCCGCATATAGTAAATGGCAAATGTCAGATAAAACCTCCGATATGTCAGATATAAAAATATTAAAAAGAAGAGGGCCAAGATGACTTTCTTGAGGTATACCGGATTTCACGTCAACTTTCTTAGAAATAAGACCTTGGAATTTCACGAATTGCAAGCGGTCGTGGAGGTAGGATCCAAGCCACTTTAGTAAAGATCCTGCAATTCCAAATTGTTTCAGCTTGGGGATCAAAATGGAGTGATCAACTCGGTCGCATGCTTTGCTGAAGTCTGTATAGACTGTGTCAATTTGATCACCTTTCTCTATTTTGCACAAAACATCAGAAACAAGGACCATAAGATTAGTTGTAGTAGAACGACCTTTTCTAAATCCATGCTGCTGCTTGTTCAGTCGAGCGTCGACCAGAGGAGAAAGTTTGCAGTAGATGATTTTTTCAAAAAGTTTGGGAATAGTAGATAGAATGGCGATGCCTCTATAGTTTTGAATAGAACGTCTATCGCCACTTTTCTAAATTGGTGTAATATAGGAAGATTTCCAATACGAAGGAAATAGCCCAGACGAGAGAGAATTATTGAATATAGTATGAAGGGGCGAGATCAGTTGTTTTACACACTTGATCAGAAAAGTAGCAGGGAGGAGGTCAGGTCCAGGGCCCTTGTTACTGTCAAGCTCCATAATGGCAGTAAATATCTCATTCTTCGATATGGTCATATCCTCAGCAAAAATTGTTTGAGTCGCATCCGGGAATCGATACAATGTTGGAATGCTAACTGGACCAAAAACTTCTTGAAAATGGTCAGTAAAAAAGTTGCAGATCTCCTGAGGAGAAGAAGACAACAACGAATTTTCAGTGGATATTGAAGAGGGGTAGTCGCTTGTTTTCCGCTTCATATTAACAAAATCAAAAAAATTTTTGGAGTTGCGGATTATATTTATGGGCAATTAAATCGTATTCTTCTTTAATACGACGGCTAATGTCGACTTGATTCTTCATTAGCTTGTAAAGTTTGTTTCTATGATTTCTCAGACGTTAAAAGTGAACCAAGTAAACGTCATTTGCGGGAAGTTTTACTTTTTGGCTTGAATTCAAAATCAAATCTGTGACAGCGGTGTATCGAAAGATTGTTGAAACTAATGGTGAGGTTTTTATGAGTGCAAAATCGTTTCTGACCGACAGTTGAGCCTTCAATCGATATCAGACACTCTTCAAATAACGAAAGCCAGCTGTTTACCTCAATGTAATTGAATATTTGAACATGAAAAAAGTGCGCCAGATTGTTTCCTAAAATGTTGACCAACGAACAAAAGAACACACGAGTGCTTCGGTGCCAAGGACTCTTAGGAATGTGTGAAAGAGATCCTGGTTTCTTAAGCTCAGTTATCACCGGTAGTGAGTCGTGGAATTTTTAAAACGACTCAGAGTGACATACTATATCATGACCCTGGCCCGAAAAGGCACGTATGAGTAAGTATAGGATCAAAACCATGCTCATTATCATCTATGACGTCAGAGGCATTTTCCACCACAGCATTGTTTACCAGGCCTACAGTAAATGCAGCTTTTTAGTTGAAAGTACGCGACATCATTACACATAAATTTATTTTTGCTGCTCATCGCTCCGCCATATGTTAAAACCATATGTAAAACCTATTTAGAATCTGAAATGGCAGATCCTACTCTACCTTGCGTATTCTACTGACATCGCCTTCTCCGACTTTTACCTATTCCGATCAATAATACCTTGGCTGGCCAGTATTTCAATTATTATGAAAAGGCCCGAAATTGGATTGATTCACGAGTCCCCTTAATCCCCAGTCCTCAGCTTTATCAATACAGGATCCGCATGCTTCCAGAAAGTTGGAAAAAATCGGTGGGTTAAGATAGACAATACTTCAAAGAATGAATACGTAACTACTATTTTACAATAAAGCCACAAATAAAAAACCGCGGTATTCGATTTATACTTTTAATACATAATACCAGCAAGTAAGAGCAGGTATTAGTATAGCGACTGCTCTGAATATCCAGCAATAAGTACTGAAATTCTATCAAAAATGAACTTCTTAAAAGCAATTCTAAATTAAGGGTTGGGTACAAAATCTCGTATTACAATATCCCGTTTACGAAATCCCGATTACAAAATCCCGCATTACAAAATCCTGTATTACAAAATTTCGTATTACAAAATCCCGTGTTAAAAAATATCGTATTATAAAATCCCGTAATACAAAATCCCGATTTAAAAATCCCGTAGTTTTGCATAATATAGAATCAGGCGCGGCGCCGCGCCTGATTCTATATTATGCAAAACTACGGGATTTTACCTTCAGCTCTTTGTTTTATTGTAGCTAAAACGACGATAGCTAAAATTAGTGGAGGAGTATCAAAGAAGAAAAATTTGGCAAGGTATCCAAATTGAAAAAATTATTAGAAAAAGGTCTGAAACTGAAACAATCGGTTATTTGAGAAGAACCGCGTACAATATGTCTTTATGTTGAAATTTATTCCTAAATAAAAACTTAAATCACTACGTTTTTGTTATTTCATTACATGAATAGGTTTCATTGCACGAGGTTTTGACTTTCGGGATTTTGTTTTTCGGGATTTTGAGTTTCGGGATTTTTAAGTACACGATTTTGTATTTCGGGATTTTGGAATACAGGAATTTCGAAACATACGGGATTTTGTTTATTCGGGATTTTGTGATTCGGGATTTTGATACGATCCCCTAAATTAATGACCAGACACCATATTTTGGGAAGATCTTTCAAACATATTAGGATTTACTCGACAATTTATTTGATAAAATCAAACATTTCAAATTGTTCCCAAATCCCTCTTGCCAAATTGTCTTTTATCTTCCACTGCAATAATAAATTTTTCAAGGAACAATGTTTCAGCTGATATATATATATATATATATATATATATATATATATATATATATATATATATATATATATATATATATATATATATATATATATATATATATATATATATATATATATATATATATATGTGACCCAAAAGAATCCGAACTACATTCATAGTTCCGTGCAAGACCGTTGAAGCGACTTCTGTGGAGTACGAGCGTAAGTAGTGACTCCTCACGAGCTCGCCGGCTTCCGCTATTACCAACTGGATGTGTTAGTTTGCGCGAATTTTCGGATTTTGTTATCGCTGAAGATGATGGAGTGATTTGACCAACGAATTTCCATTAAACTCAAAAAATGTTTGCGGTAACCGTTGAAATGGCGCAGATGGTCTTTAGACACACAGATAAAAGAGTGATACAAACGGTTTAAAAATGGCCACACTTTTGTTGCCAGCGTTCTGCCCAACCTTGAGCATAATACTTCGAAATATCGTCCGAGTGCAACGTACGATTTCAAATGATCGTTGTTTGACTAGAAAGTGATCTTCGAGAATTCAAAACGAAAATTTCAAAATTGATTCCGAAATTACTCACGGCAGAGCAGAAAAAAATGCTTCTTTTAAAAGTTACTAAGGACAACTAGCAAACGGTTACTAATGATGAAAATCTGCTCAAAAATATCATTACCCGTGATGAACACACGCCAAAGTCGGATCAAAGTAAAGTCCAAGTTGATTATTTCCTTCGATTATGAAGGTGTTGTGCACCGTGAATATGCTCCAAGGGTCCGAGGTCAACAAAGAATTTTATCCTGAAGTTGTGAAAATAATGGGTTTCGCAGTGAGAAAAAAGGTCGCATGTTTGGGTAAGCGGAGATTGCTTTCTTCACTAAGATAATACCCCAGTCAATTCTACGAACCTTTTGCAACTATTTTTGTTCAAACACAAAAACAACTTTGCTAGCCTCCATACAGACCCGACGTAGCCTCCTGCAACTTTTGACTATTCCTAAAATTGACAAATCCGCTCAAAGGGCAGCGGCGATTAAAGCGAATGCGACAAGTGTACTGAAGGTCATTCCGAATACTAACTTCCTGAACGGGGATTATTTCGAAGGATGCCATGAGCCGGATGGCGAAGAATAATAATAGCGGCGATTTTTGAACACATGTCAGATACTTTTGGGATACACCTCGTGTTAAGGCGATTTGCTTTTACTAACCAAGATAAAACCGATAAATAACGCAATATTACTTTTCGTACCAAACGATTGTAAACAACTATGATATTAAAATAATTCATTAATATAGTTGACAAAGAAAAAAAAACAATACAACACTGATTGACACACACTCACTTTGCTTTTGATCCAATAGTTCGATTTTTACACATATTATATATCTGCATGAAAAAATCATAATAGTTCCCTTAGATTACGATACCCTTCTATCGAACGAATATCTCATCGATGCAGACAAATTAATTTCATACAGTCACCAACAACACGATATCTTGCAAAAATTTAGATACATCTCATGCATACACTGTAAATTGTTGAATAAATGCCATGAACACAATCCATTCCGAAAAAAATAGTCGAAACGAGACGTCAAACGACACACGTTTGAAATCACAGCAAAACAAAAATTAAATATTCATTTGAAAAACCCCAGAACATTATTATATTTATTTCTTTCCATTTATCATCAATCAATTTTTCAATTCTTTTTTATAGATCTAATAATAATAAAATAACAACAACGTAACTTCTAGTTCCAAAATTATTTAACCATACACAATATAATATTATACAAGATAATATTTTCATTAAAATTATAGTTATAGTATTTCTTTGAAGGATTTATTCTATGTTTTGGAAAATCAAATCAAAAGAAAACTGACACAGATGTCACTTTATCATATTAAATACGCAATATAATCAAAATACATCATAACGAAAATTTAAAAACGAAAAGAAATACATCTGACATTTACATAGATTAGAAACATACGACCTAAGTACTTAACAGATAAATAAAATCAAATAATTTTAATTACCACAAAAACATCTATTAACTATTGAGTTTTATGAATTGAATCTAGCATATTTCTGGCTCTAATTTTGTTTGATTTTTGTTATAAATTATAGCAACATGTATTCACTAAACTGATACAACAAAATAAAAACAATATTGCATTGCCAATTTTAAAACGACTGAATAACTTAAATGTGGTGTGTGGAACCATTGATGTTTTTCTATAACATAAACAAAACTGAAATTTAAATATGCACACAGAAATGTGTTCTACAATGAATCAATATTGATCCATACATAAATTACAAATGCAATCAACTAAAAAAAATTGTTTACTTTTTATACTTTAAGTAATTACACTGGCATATTAAAATTATTGTAGATTTTCAATAGCATCGATTCACCAGGTATCAAGCTTGAAAAAAATTAAATAAATTTATACTTAAACGAATCACACACGCACAAAACAAGAAACACATTGATTTTTTCATTTAGATTATATTGGATTATTGTAATTAGTTATTGTAATTAGGAAGTATGATTTAAAATATACATTTAAAAAATGCAATGCAACGTAGCTATTGGTACAGATGAAAATTACAATCATGCAACAAATACAGAACAAAATTGGGTTCATTAGATATCGAATTGCAATCATTTCCGAGCTTAATTCACAGATTTTCGCTACAAATTCATAGACTTTCAATATAAGTTCAATTTTTAGGTCATTTTCATAATGCTTACAAGTGAAATTTATATATTTTGACAAATTCGTAAATGGAGGTTGAAACATTTTCATACATTTCTACCAAATTTTTAGTCTTCTTTAATATTCGGGATTTCTTAGGTTCGGTGTGTGTGTGTGTGTGTCGGTCTGCAGGTCGACTGCTTACCACCCACATCGAATGCACTAGAATAAGTGAGAATATTGTTGAATGTCTCTAAAGTAGTCCTCAAATAGAATGTTCGAGGACTACTCAGTGTGTGTGATGGGGATGCCTTCTGACATTATATAGAGCAAAACGCGTATGGATCAATTGACGGCTCCGAGCTTCAGCTTATCCCCTATAAGAAAATCAAACTTTTGGACAAGAAGCCTCAGTTAAACTACAAAACGTAATCATCGAACGAGACAAAAATCTCTATATATCCGAAATTGACAAGGCCAGCAACATCCATGATATTCTACGCTCTTCTATTTACAATATCGTTGCCCCCACGAAAAGCCAGAAATTGTCTACCGAAACCTCCCGGATGAAATTCTCACAAACATACAAGATGCAGATCTTTGAAAAATCGCCTAGTACGTAATCCATACTCAAGGCAACCAGCTTCCTCATTATGATTAAAAGTAGGGCTCATCTCAACAAGAGGTTTGAAAATTGAGGTTTGAAATATTGAGCCGGGTATAGATATTATAGGGAAATCAAAAAGATCAGCACTAGGACAGACCGCACTCTGATCTTCACTGTGTGATAACACTTCCCTGAGCTCTTCGCAGGTGAAAAACTCAGTGAAAATACCAACTTGATAAGTCAAATAAAGTGTAGGATACCTTAGTTCGGAATAACGAAGGTCCTCTTTTTGACTGAATGATCTGCATACAACGTCGCTGGTTGTCCTAGTAGCAGTGATGTTCTTATCAACTCGGTGAACCTACAAGTGCTGGCGTCCAATCATAAACCTAAGAAATCATGAAGATAATGTATCAAACTAATTAATAAAGAAACTTCCTTTTTTGATATACATTATCTTTAACAGCTTGAATATTGCTTACTTTGCTAGTATCTATTTGGAAACGTGCCCAATTCCTGCATATTTACATAGCTCCTGGCAATAGAAATTTCCAACACGGGAGCCATCTACCTTCTATCGAATATAGGGAAACTACTGGAGAGAGTAATCTAATCAAGTCTTGATAAAGTAGTTGTTGATAAGAATGTTGTTCCTGGCTGTCAGTTAGGTTTCAAAAGAGGTCACGACAGGTTTTCACGACCCACTTACGAAGGTCCCAGGTTGAGGACAAATTCGGCACAGCTTGTTTAATCGACTTTCCACTCAGTTTGGATCAACTGCCGGATCCCCTAACTTGTTACTCTTGACCTCCCTAGGTATCTTATCGAATAAATTTTCAACTTTCTCAACGGCAGACTCGTAACGCACAAAACCTAAGCTCTTTTTTCTTGACTCCGGTGTCATCATCCTTGGCCCAATTCTTTTTAATATATTTACTTCGATATTGCCAGCATAAATAACCCTCGAAATTTGTCAAATGACGACCCCCTTGGCGTAGTGTGATGGTTACAATTCAAGGATGGCAGCAATAGCGCTCCAGTGATACGAAAAACGCAAGGAAAACTGAGTTTATTGTTTTTAAGCGCCTATAATAACCGTCTTCCAAAAGGACAAGGACCATTCCCTGAAGCTTAACATCCGAAGCCACTCTATGAAAGTGGTCAAAAAGAGTGAGATATCTGGGGCTAATTTTTGATTCTTTTTTATCTTTCAGCCAACACAAACAGATAACCTTCAGTAAAGCCTCTAAAGCATACGAGATGATGCGCACCCTCTTCCGAAAATCAGCCACTACATACTTCTCACCTGACTCTCTATAAATGAAAGGGTACGTATAAAACAAAAAGTGAAAAATTGAATAGGGAAAATATAAAGGAAAAAATGTTAAAGCGTAATGAAGAGCTTTCGCGAGCCCGAATCATATCGCAAAGATAAAAGATGGCTTTTTCGATTTTTTCTAACTTACTATATTCAGGGAAATTAAAATAAATTGCCTTATAGCCAATTTCAACAAGAAACAATTAGAGTCTTCCATTTATACTACTTAGAACTCCTAAATCCTCCTGAATAGTGGTAAAACGAACATGTTCTCGGTTGTCCTATTGAATATACCCATTTCTATTCAAATAGGAAATTTAACTTCCACAATATATTTTCCGGATTTGCCTCGACGGCTCTATACATAAAACGAATGTATCATGGCCCATAGAAAATCACTCGAAGTGCTAGCTAAAACATTAAAGGATTTTCGGAAGGACACAATGTGAATTGCAATAATCACCAACGTCCGATGAAATAAACGCATATTTAAAGCGATTCATATTTTGAGATCGTATTGAGAAGTTATCTTTAACGGATAATATGCGTGCAATACTAATAGGAGATTCGAGAGCACAAGGATTCCAGAGTCGATCATGAAAACGATGCTGCGCAACGAGAATAGCTGGCGTACAGTCTCAAATACGATGAGGAAATACTGCGTACATGCTAGTTGCTGCTAGTTGTTTAAGTAATGCAAGCTTAGTTGCCTTTAAATGGACATTTATTAGTAAATAAAATCCTAGATATCCCGTGGTTCGGGGACCCGGGTACAGTTAAATATAATTTTTTTGGCTATCCACAAGAAGAAAAAAACATTTGCCGAACATTGATTGGAAATCGGAAATCGTACCCATCTCCTGGAGCCACACTCTGGTAAAAAGAAGAATTATGCAACGTAGAAGAAACGAAGGAACAACTTATCGAAAAAGTGTATCCAATTATCGAAAGAAACTACTTGAATAAGGAATGGTTGCATGAGCGGGCGATCTTAACTAAAAAGAATGATGTAGTGACTAAATAAGCGAATGCAGAATATGAGAACGGAAAATGAAAAATATGCAAAATCTATAAACACAATAATGGATAACTTTTTGACAGAATTCTTGCAAGACAATATGATAAAAACAAGAAACATTAATATATATTAATCTACGTCGTCTTAATTGAATATAGAAAGCTTGTTAGATTTAAATAAATTAGGATTTTGACTTGTAAAAAACAATGGATTCGTATCGGAAATCTGAGAATTTGACTGGTAAATTACACATTTTAATCGGAAATCTATGAACTTGCACCAAAACTGAATGAACTGAGCCCGAAAATGGTCATTATGAATACACATAACACAATTATTCTCATGCATATTGTTTCTATTACTGCATGATTTTCATTATAATCGATTCACTATATCGCATTCAAATGTCAAAATTCTGTTGTTGATTTATTTTACGATTGATTGTGTTATTTTAGTTCGAACTAAGCAAAATCACTTGACTGGCGTTAATTGTATCGGATTAGACAATGAAAAAATATCAAATATTTTATAAGTCACAGAATCTTGTCTAAAAGACAAAAATAAAAAAACCTAATTAATTTCAAATTATGTGCTTAGTCTTTGTCAAATGAATACAGTCGATTCACAATAATTATGACCCAATCAAAATACCGAGGTTTACTTCAAAGTCGAGAATGTTTCAAGTCATTATTAAGAAGTTTATATTAAGCAAAGTGAGTGGTTGTTGCATCAGAGCATTCTCACGTTCAGATCTACCGTTTGAAAAGCCAGTTGCAATTAAAAAGTAAAATGTCACTGTCCGTTCTATCAGGAATTAATGATTGTTTGACGAATTCGAATATCTGGGTCTCAGATTTTCATTCAAACCCAAACGCGATACATTTTTCTACTTAAGTCGCACTAAATTGGTATTCACTACACATATATATGCACTAGATTACATTATGATAAGATTTTGCACATCATTTCCTATTGTTTTGCTAATATTTCTATTTTCATTTGTTTTTGTTTTCATTTTCATATGTAAAAAAAAATATTGCTGTACAATTATCAGTTTAATTTTTTTCAATTTTCTCTTGCTATAGGTTAATGTCTTAAATTAGATGAAACTGTTTTTTTTTTTATTCTAGCTCTTAGCATGTTTTTATTTCTTTTGTTTTCCCCTTCATCACGACATTTCCTATGAATTTTACAAAACAAAATAACACGCATTATAATATACTAGAATTAAAAAATAACCTATAATGTTCTTTACGTTTTGAAATTTTTCTTAGGTTTTACGAATTTTGTTTTTTCTTTTTTTTTTTTGAAAAATGGAAGATATCAATCTTGATTTTGAAAAATACACTTTATAAAGTTTTTCTTTTTAGTAATTTGTTTTTTCATAGAAATAATATAAATTATTAATTTAAAAGGACTAAACAAATTTTACATCGAGGTATTTTTGTGTCAACAAGTGGAAGTTTTTTAACTTGCATTGAATAGTCATCAATTTGGTTTGACTTATTTTCCACGTAAAATTAACAATAGGATTTGAAATGTTTTTGATTGCTTCAGCTTACATATAAAATATCCATGCGAATAAATATCTCTCCACGGAGATATAATTATATTTTAAATTAAAAAATAAACTCTGTTGCCTTCTTCAAATTTAAGTGCTCTGTTTTCAGATTCACTGTCTCATAGGTAGGCTGTTTTTCTTGCGGTATCTTTTGCGCCGCCATTAACATTAGTCTTCACGAAAAAAGACTACAAATTTAATCATAATTTTATTGTTTTCAATTATCTACACATACATATGTCATAGGTTAAATTTGATCTAAATGTTAGTTATTATATTTAAGATATTTATAATAATAGTAAACAATATATTAAGAATTAATTAACTATTTTGTTGTTAACGAACAAGAAAGCAGAGCAAAACGAATTCAAAATTCATTTCGATTCGTATAACAATGTAGGTATATGCGTTTTTTATATGAACAAAATTGTTGTTTTTGACATTGTTTGATTTTTGTGTAGTTTTTAATTATATTTTTTTTTATAAATACTAATATTTATGACAATATAATAAAATTATTCTCTAAAGCAAAACCATGACTCAACTTTAACACAATTCAATTTGTTTACACGAATTGTGTAATCTGTGTCGTGTTTTGTTGATATTTTTTAAAATTGTTAACAAGTGCAATATGTTGGCATTGTCTAAGAATTCTTGTGTGAAGTTTCTTCACCAAATCAATGACAGAATTGGCATTTTTTTTCATTCGATTTGAATTATAGCTTCGAATGTATCTTTTCTCGATAGTTGCGATATCGCTTTTTATACTTATTATCTGCTGGCGAATAAAATAGAAATGATTTGAATAGTACTTTGTTGGTTCTATTGACGAGTTATAGTTTTGGACTCGAATTTCGGGACACTAAATATATAAATTGGGAGTAAAATACAAATGATTTATCTATATATTTGCTGTGCTGAAAGCCTGTTCCAAATTAGCGAATTTAATGATTGGAACGATAGAGCGTAACTACATAATAACTTTGTTCTGTGCCGAGTACAATCTTTTTTAATGTTTTTTTCGTACGTTCTCTCTCGCCGTTATTATTAACGGGGACCATATTATCAACGGGGATTACTCAAGGTCAAATATCAGGGGTATAAATATGGTAAAACCCAATATTTTCAGCAATACAAAGATTCTGAAAAGCCATTATTTAATATCCATATTTTCGAAATATACCAAATGTCGAAGAATCTAGGAAAATTTATTAATTGAATTATCGCTGCTGCAAATAAAGTAGAATTTCGAAAATTAGAAAAGCTTGAAAATCAGAACAAGCAATTTATTTAAATTGCTAGTTTGGGACTAATATTTTATCATACAAAAGGAATTTCGGTGGAGTGATTGACTGGGGGAAAATAATTGTGAAGCAACTCGTAAAAAGGCGTCAAATCTGGCAAAGCGATATAATGGCACTGGCTGCAGATGCGATCGGCAACAGCATACCACCGTTCTTTTTGATACCCCTCTTTGCACACTATGGTCCCACGTGTGTGATTTTTATGTTGGGGGAAAACCCTAAGAATTTGGAATAGGTGCGTGTTTTGCGTCTCGATCAATAGCAGATTAGGGTAGGCAGCAATAACTGAGGCAGGATTGTTGTTTTCAATGCTGCCTACAGTAACCTGCTATTGATCAAGTCGCAAAACAACGCACCTGATAATGAATTGTTTAAAGTAAACTGATTCGCCTAATTATTAGGCAGTAGGCCAGAAATACTTTTCTTTTCAAGGAAGCTGTCTGTCTCCAAACAGGTTCGCCGTTAAAATGTATTTATGTCTGTATGTTTGTTTCAGCTTCTTTTCTAGCAGACACGCCTTTTGGCTGAATCTGACTTGCCAACTCATGTGCTTGATATCATTTTGAACCTTTTCGGACAAAACTTCTTTCTCTGTCCTTAAAAAAAACTGAAGAATATTAAAAGAATATGTATTTTGGGTTTGGCATCCGATTGAATATTCGAGTATATTATAAAGGATATACAAAGAGAAAAGTTATTGTGGATCCACAAGAATACGTCATTATTATTGTAGACTATACTACATCAACCAAAATAGGTGGTGAATGCGAAGTTTTTGACTTACGAAAATCAGTTGAGCAAGAAGCAATCATTTGAATGGTTGGTAAATTATTATTTAGCGAACTTTGTCGTGTTTCATATGAGACTCCTGATATAGTGTAAATTAATACTCAAATTGAAATAACACGGTCACATTATCAAAACACCAGTGCGTTGTCAACAATTTTCTCAGAAGCAACAAAGAACTTACGATCAAACTTTTCCAATTACGATCAGAATATAGAAGGAGATAAACATTATAGCCAAGACTAGTCATCAAATTTTCAAAATGTGAGTTTTTCCCTTAGTCTTTTGATATCCTTCTTACACTTCGTCAATAAACCCAAATTCACAAACAAATGACACATTCAAATTCAATTAAAAAACAAGTAACAGTAATATTTTGGCTGAATCTTTACAAATGGAATAATGATTTCTAATGGTTTCTTGTCTATTAACTTTTAAGTGATAAAAGGCACTTTTCAATCATTTTCTTGTTCCTATAATCAAGCCATACACTACGCAATAGAATATTTTATCCTCCTCAATTACAATTCAATTCATTTACATATTGCACTAAGCCCATCAATTTTTGTATATTTTACTTTTTGAATGCGTAGTTTAGTATATTGCTTATCGCGGAGATCAGTAAATTTTCGTTAATTTACAGGAGAAATGATAGAACAGTAAAAAGAAGTCTAAATGTTCTCGCATTTGATTGGATTAATCAATGAAAATTTACTCTACACCACGACTAACTTAAATTGTCTCCCATGGATTCCGTGAAGTTGTACATTCTCTTGTTTCCAGTTTTTCGTTCAAGTCTACACACATCTCTTATTGTTTTTGCATGTTTTATGCTAAATCTATATCGAGGAAAATTGTCCGTTTTCGCCCGCATTTACCATAATTACGTCTCGAAACTAAATTTAAAATAAAAATCGAGCCTAAAAATATACTACAAGCAAAAATTTAACCGTCACTTAACTACAACCAGCGGTTGGTTATTTACGGCGAAAAAAAAATACACGCTATCGAACAATCATCACCAATATTTTTCTCCTCATTCAAATCATGTTTGCTTTCCGTCCAACCTATCTATTCATCATCCTCCTAGCCGATGTCATTTCCCGAAGTGATGTGTGTGCTTTTGTAGTATTTTGCTAACGCTACATACATACGTAAATATCTAATGGCTAGAGGTGTTTGTTTTTGTAGTTTTTTCCATGCATATTTATTTACTATATAGTTTATGTATGGTTTATTACCGAATCAGGGTTGTTTTCCTCTTCGATTTGGTCCGGATTCCACGCGATGATGATGCTTTCAATTTTTTTGCAGCCGATGGCAGTGCCGATAGGTAGTAGTTGGGTGTTTCTCCTGATGATGAAGTTGAGAGTCGTGGTACAGGATGATGATACAGGATTGTTTCACTTCCGTCTCCGTGTGTTAAAAAGCGGGTGGAGGAAGCAGTGGTAGTACCATTTTCGGTTGCCGATATATATTGTGGGATGTTCTCGGTGTAGGATAGCATATGTTCCTCATCGACTGACGTCGAAGATGGACGTTTCGCGGGTGACGATGCTGCTGATGAAGCAAATGATAGTAAGGCGTCGACACCTTCGGCACGACGACGCTGTTCTTCTAGGTCTTCAGCGGAAATTGAACGATGAGGTCTGAAATTGGTAGGAATAGAGTTGTTCGTGAGTGCGTGTCTAACTGGGACGAGATATACTTCCTGCTTAAGAACTGCAAATCAAAATTGAATAAAACTGTGATTGTGAAAACTTTGAAATTTACACCAGAAGTGCTTATTAAACCTTACTAGCCAATATGCTTGCCCAAAATGAACTAAGTTTCATTTACGTTTAGTAATTTCTCACCTTTCATCTCCGCTTTCATAAGCAGCATCCGAGCAAATGCCACTACTGTTATTATCGCTTCCATTCTGTGAATGATTCGTTGAGTTTCCTCCGGTACCACCGCCACTACTTCCCCCACCACCAGCCGAATACGTATGATCTTCACTCGGCGATGAGGTTATGACAGGCGATCTGGAAAATTCAAGACAAGTTTCGTATCAATAATTGAACAAATAATTACATCGTCACAAAACCTACCCATTTTGAAAGTTCTCATTGAAAATATTTGGTCCGTGTTTAAGAGCGAGCATAGCCGTGGCAGCATTAACATCATCAATACTATCAGCACCGCAATTCCTAGCTAACCGTTCTATACTATAGTCCAATAAGCCAGCACCATTTTCGCTTTCCTGACCACTGCCTCGATAATAATCTCTCGTACCATTATGGCTCCCGTTCACTCCATTGTAGGCATACATTTGATGATCCGTACCCGATTCGCCATTACCATTCTTATTGGCCATGTCCTTGAAAGTTTTGTACAAATTCGGAAACAATTCTGGATCGTAGGTGGATTTGATCGGTGACGAAGGACTGTCAGGTGCTACGGGTCGCGGAACTGATGCCGAATTGCTTTTGAACGACGAGAATTTATCAGCAGCAGTTGATTGATGGAATGGTGAACGGGCAAGCGCTTGCATTAGATTTTGGCGTTGATGTTCTTCGACTCGCCACAGGGAGCCTTTACCCATGTTCTGTGAAAGAAGCGAAAATAAGACAATTAACAATTTTATGGTTCTAGAACGTACAAAGCTATTACCGGTGCCTTTTCAACTTTTTGAAAGCTTTTGTTCAGCGATAAATTGTGACGGACACTATTCTTCCAGCCGGTCGGGGCGGTTTTGAAGTAGGGAAAATGTTGCATGATCCAAGCGTAGATTTCTTTAACGGGCAATGCTTTTTCAGGTGAATCTTCGATAGCCATGAATATGAGGGAGCTAGGTAAGGAAATCGATGATTATTGTTTGAATGATTCATTAATTTTGATCTATATTTAATATTTTTTAATATGTATACTGAGAAATGTGATCTCTTTTGATTTCTTTACGAGTATTAAAAAACTGTAGGGCAGCAGATAAACCAAATGTGTTCATTTTATCCAGAATATGTGGATACTACGGAATATTGGTGCTATAGGCAACTAAAGGGCCGACAAGTTGGCTGGGAAATGTTCAGGACCTAGAAAGATCTACTGTATACTTGTAAGACGGTCATTTGCGGATACCACAAGCAAATTAAATGCAGCCATATGAGTTAATCTAAAGTCCGATTGTGGGTATATATTATACTGCAGGGTAAGGACAACATTATAGACAACATTTAATTAGGTTCTTAGCGCTTTCAAGAGTTAGCTAGCTGATTCAATTTCGTGGAGAAGGGACTGAACAACTTTAATTTGGCAGCGCCGGGTGGTCAATGGGCCCAAATTAGAGGCACGCAATTCGCGCTAGTAACAGCCAGCCTTCGTTCCAAACCTAACCTATCATCCGGGAAGTAGCGTTGAAAAATGAGGATCCGGGTGAATCTGCTAATTGCATCAAATATTGGCACGCTAACTTCAGGTTAATTTCGCATTTTAGGTAGTCAAAATATAGTAAAGCTAATTGGATCTTGAAGCTAGTGTATGCATCGGATCTATTTCTGGAGCAGACATGTGGTGGAAATATGTTTGCAATCGTTGTAGCTTTAATAAGCCATCAAGTTCACGGGCTAAATTTATTCATTGTTGTCAAATTTTTGAAGACGCCTGTCTTACACTGCCGTGCAAAAGTATAAGGACATCATCTAAAAAAGCGATTTTTTGTTTGCTATTGTTTTTTATTGTGTTTAATAGCATTTTATGATTAAATCTTGCATATAAACTAGAAAATATACTATTTTGTTATGATTTATGTTCATTGAATGCAAATTTCGCATACAATTTTTTAAAAATACCGAAAATATCAAGACAAGTCATATCAGGTTTTTTCCATCATTGTCCACCTCGTGCTTTGATTATTGCAGCGCAAATTTTTGGAAGCCTTTCGACCAATTTTTGAAGTGTTTCAGTTGCGAGATTGTTCCAAGTCGTTTTAAGACTGTCGAACAACTGTGTTTCACTGGTAGCCTGCATGTTCTTCACCTGCCGGTCGAGCTCATCCCATAGTAATTCGATCAGGTTGATGTCAGGGGATTGCGGCGGCCAATCCATGATTTTGAGCGCACCTTTCTCTTCCTTGGACCGTAGATAGTTTATGCACAGATGGGAGATGTGCTTGGGATCATTATCTTGTTGAAAGATAAATCCGTTGCCGATCAAATCAATGCCAGATGGAATGGCACTTCGTTGAAGAATATTGTGATAGTGTTCCTTCCGCATTATTCCGTCAATTTTGACCAGTTCTCCAACACCATCGTAGCTGAAACACTCCCAGACCATCACGGAGCCTCCGCCATATTTAACTGTTGGCGCAATACATTGGGAATTAAACCGCTCATCTTTATTTCGACGAACATACTGGCGCCGCCTGGATCCAAAAATCTTGAACTTTGATTCATCGGTCCATAACACAGATTTCCACTGATATACTGGCCAATCTTTGAATTTTCGAGCGAACAATAGTCTTTTCCGCTTGTTTTGTGGTCGTAGAAGCGGTTTCTTCACAACAACGCGACCAAATTACCCCTTCTCTCGCAAACGACGTTTGACAGTATCCACCGAAATTGGGTTCGTCAGGATTTCGTTGATTTTAGCACGAATATCTGATGCTTTTTTGAACCGATTTTGCTTGCTTATCAATAAAATGTGTCGATCATCAGCTTGAGTTGCTTTTTTTGGTCGACCAGAGCGTTTTTGATTCATATTTGAGTTGGTTTCGGCGAACCGCTTCAACGTGGTTTCAACTCCTCAAAGTGTGGAGAACACCAATAATATTTGCAATTTCACGAATTGTTTTACCCACTTTTCTCAAAATAAGAATTTGTGAACGTTTTTCAAGTTAAATTTCCTTTTTTCGAGACATTTTCAGCGATCACAGTCGGTTTTGCGCGTGTAAACAATAACATGAATGAATTTGACAGTTCTAGTGGACACAGAGCACGGCAGAGGGCACAAAGAACCGTTATTTTTTTGACAGGCACTCAAATGATCCAGAATGACTGTTTAAGACATTAGCGCTCATATTTGAATAGTTTAAAATAAAATAATAGTTATTATATTTGAAATTACAGCGCAAAAATGATGCTACTTAAAAATAAGAATTTTTGGTTCCTTCATAATTCCAACATTTTCACTCATAATAATCAGCTGATTTAATGCTAATGTATGTAAATCATAATGAAAACATATATTTTCTAGTTAATATAACAGATTTAATCATAAAATGTTGTTGAACACAATAAAAAACAATCATAAACTCAAAAAATCGATTTTTTCGATGATGTTCTTATACTTTTGCACGGTAGTGTACATGTAAGCAATTCCAACCCTACAACAAAAAAATAATAATTCTGCGAAAGTGTCATTAGACTTATTTCAATTAATATATATTTCCATTTTTTGAGGGACTTGGCCAATCGTTATTTAGCTGCAGAAAAAAACCGATTTCGAGTAGGCTGAAAATGTAACATGATTTGGAAGAAAGTTCTGACAACGAGTTTAAAATTTCTCTTTTTCAAGTTTGAGCTTGTATCCGCGAAGTTTAGGGTCGGCATTTACTACAATAGGTTGTCAAGACCTGCGAAATTATACTTGAATATGCAAAATGTGATAATCAGACTCCCTCTAAGAAGTCTTTGCATAAATATGCACAAGCTAGTGTATTGGAATCGTTCGTCATAAGAAGTTATATTATTGCCAAAAGATAGTCGCGTTGCACGGCGGTGAACGTTTTTCAACAAGTTTATTAATAGGGGAAAAGGAGACATTCAGAAATGATTTGCACAAAAAGTATAAAACGACGCTTGGTTCTAAGGGCAGACCAACTGAGATCAGAGCTAATTATGACACATAAATTTCTGTGGGACGTCACAGTTTCAAAACTGACACCGGTTATCTTATATGTCAAGCAATGATTGTTTTGCCGATGAGTAGTATCACACACTAATCAATATATAAGTATAAGAACCAGTCGCAATACCAGTTATATATTGCATTGAATGGTCTACAAACAGGTTGGCGTAAACTGTAGTGTCATCTACATAAAACGATTTTTTTGAGGGATTGTAAGATGATAGATCACTGGTGAATATATTGAACAAAATTAGACCAAAAACCGAACCTTAGGGAACTCCACGGCTTATCACATAGCTTTGAGATAACAATGTAATAACTCTTACTTTTAATTTTCTACCGATGACATAATAACTCCGCACAGGAATAGGTTTCCTCGAATACCAAAGTGTTCCAGCTTATGTATGATTCTTCCGAAAGGTACTTTATTAAAAGCCTTAGAGGAATCAAGGTAAAGAATATTTACATTATAATAAAGAATAAGGTAAAGAATATTTACATTATGATGCGATTGTCAAGAGGAGGTCCAGTCATTAGCTCACTTCAACAAGTTTGTTAGGATTGACCATTTCCTCACGAGGCCATGTTGTTTCGGAGGAATAATGTTATTTATGCAGACATAAAATTGTTAATAGCGCCAGCTAATATGGACTCAAAATCTTCGAATGAACTGATAAAAGACTGATATACCTGTCATTTTGTGGATTAAGCTTCTCACGTTTTTTAAATACAGGAGTTATTGATGCTATTTTCCAGCAAGCACAAATTATTGATTTGCCACATGAGGCACTCATATATATAAATATATTCACATATTTTTTTCAGAAAGGACTTGTTCTGTTTAATCCAGGAGAAGAGTTAGTATTTAAATTGAAAACAGCCTTTTCGGCGTTCTGGTAGTAAAGGATACATGGGCTAAGCTGAACCAATTCTAGCACTTAATATTTCAGGAAAAGGTGCATCATCTGGCTCTGTTGTGAACGAGTTAGATAGCACTTGTGCGAGTACTTCCGCAGATTCATCGTCATTACGACGTCTTTATTTGTTTCAGTTATTCAATACTGTTATCCCAATCTTGAAAGTTCAGATTAGTTCTTACAAATTTGAATAGGGTTTTCGGGTTGCTGGAGGTGATAATTATCTCTTCATAATTTCGCCTGGCAGTTCTAATGACACTCTAATAGCTAGTTTATTAAAGACGAAAACTCTTCGCAAGTACTTTACAGTTAAATCTTTTTCTCCAGCCTCAACTCTTGCATGCAACTAGTCTCGGAGTTCTTTTAATATTGTATATTAATTTTTTTAATTTATATATTATTATTTTTATCTAATAAAATTGGTCTGATTCAAATTGTTCTAGTTTTAAAAACCTTCAACACCAAATTTTCTTTAAGAAGCTGAATATACTTTCTAAATAAAAAAAAGTGGGCTTGACATTTTTTTTTGTTCTTATTGTAATATTGTAATCAACTGACCTCTTCTTAAAACTTATCAAACACTTACCTAAAACTATATGGCGGCTTATTCGTTGTATGCACCATTGGATCATATGGCACATTGGTTGGATGTTTTTGCTTTGGTGATGCTGCTGCCGATGGTTGTGCTGCAGGTGACGGTGATGGTGCTGTTGATGTCGATGACGACGAAGACGATGAGGATGCCGAAGAAGCAGCAGATGAAACCTTTTGCGTCGATAGATTACGTCCACCACTGGCCAATGTTGTCACTCCTGTAGGACTATCGAAATTAAACGTTTCACGCGATAAAAGTCGTTCATCGTGACCATTACTGCCATTGTGATTATAAGACGAAACCTGATCGGTAGATTTGATTGGTGTCCGATGAAATTCTTCTGGGCCGGGACTATTCATTCTTCAATTTGAAGGAAAGAAATGCGTTATTTAAAATGTTTTGATATACCAAGAAACAAAGGGTTTGAATGAAAGACAACTTATCTAAGCCCTCATCAAAAAAAAGCCTACTCACCCATGCTGCAACGATTTCTGAATACATTGCTGTTGATTACCATTCGCCAAACCTCCTGGGCCATATTCCAAGCTATCATTCCTACTTCGCTGCAATTGATGATGCGATTGTTGCTCCACACCATTCATCTGCTCGCGAATGTACTTCTTGTGGAAATGTTGATGAGGAGTAGTTGATGGAGTTGAAGTTGTCATCGACATAGAGACGGATGACGAAGAACCTCCTCCGAAACTGGACGTCAAGGAAGAATTCGGCGGTGGAGTCTGTGAGCCCAAAGACCCGGCTGACGTTATTGTTACAGTGGTATTTCCCGAAATTGTCGGAGATCTTTGTGGAGAGAGGATTGTATGGTTCGTGAGGATTTTTCTAGCCGAAGGTGGCGAGAAATTCGATCCTGCTTTGTACTCCACTACCGTTGTTGTACCGCTAGGGCCATTGAACATTACCGTCTTTGGTGCGTTCACATCATTTGGAGCACTGGTATAGGATGTTGCAGCTAGTGATTGTGTTAGTGCCGATGCTGCTTTTGATGGGGATAGCAGATGATTGCGGTTTTTCGTCACTGAGTTATTATTGATAAAATGCGAGATAGGATGTGGCTGATGGTGGTTTGTTGTAGCCACGCTAACTTGATGGTACTGAGTGTTCTGCTGGGATTGCTGATGATACGCAGCAAAAGATGAATTAGGGGCTGATGAGCATGACGAGGTCGAGGACGTCGGAGAGAACTCTGCGCTAGAGATGCTTATTCCTTGGTCCGAGCTTGAGTTCACTGACGAGACATTGTCTTCGGATACTGAGGAGTCTTCTAAAAAGTCACTGGTAGGCGATATGGTTCCACCGCCATTACCGTTCGATTGTCTTGTTGGACTCGCCGTAGCTGCTGTTTTAGCGCCATTTGTGCGAGCGACCAAATCTTTGAGTAAGTCCTTGTCTTGTAGCCAAGTCAAGGGTGTTAGTTCTTCATCAGTTGCCTGGCCATTTGTATTCACAATGATGTTCGAGTGTTCTGTGCCTGTCATGTCCATTGGTTCCGTGGCGAGAAGAACAATATTTCCGACGCCATTCGATTGAGTCGTTAGATATGCTGGCGTCCCATCTGCAGTCCGATACTGTCCATTCCCGTTCTGATGAATCACAACGTACTTTGAGGGCGATGAGGTAGCTGCCGATAGGGCAGAAATTGTTTTCGACGTCAAGTGCGGAGGACTAGATGATACAACTAGATTTTGCGGAACACCGTTTCGTGTGATTTGCGTATAGGTTGTTCCATTTGTTCCGTTTGCTGTTACGGACTGTTGCTGATGGTGATGATGAAATACAACGTGGCCGGTATTATCGATTGGGATTGTTGATAGCACCATATTTGCGGCATTTGCTGTTGAATTTGTCGCTGAGATGATTTGTTGTTGCTGCTGCAGCTGTTGTTGTTGTGATTGCTGCTCAATTATATTGTTACCGCCCATACTTTGCGAAGGCGGACGTTCTGGAGACATTCTGAAAGTAGAAGCAAACAAATTCAATGAATTACAGAAGGTAATAACTTATTTGACTTATTAGATATAAACACAAACAAACAGCCAATCTTTTTTATAATCAATTAATATAATAAGCTTCTTCAAAGTTTTGGTATTTTAATTAATGATTTAGACCTTTTAGGGATGAACGAATGAGTATCTATATAAACGGCTTTGAGAATTTGTTGAAGTAGGACACCATCTATTAGATATCGAAACTTTACCTAAAGTAAATTTTTTAATTTAAGATATTCATAGTATGAAACAACACAAAGTGTTCGAGCTAAAATGTTCAACCGAAAGCCACGTGTTTTTTCATTTCAATACCCAAAACGATGGAAGATTTTGTACGTATTACACAATGACGATAAACGCGAAAACAAACAATCTGAATACAAGCTTCAAATCTTTTTCAGAGTAAGTTAACAGCAAATAGCTACAAATACTACAGTACATCGTCGTTCCCAGTCTTATGGCGTGAGCGAGAGTGCTGTAAGTAGCTCCTCACGACAATGCGTGGTCGACATAAATTTTCAAATGTGTGATAATGACGGTGATGATTTTGTAAGAATTTCCATGTAGTTTGTCTTGACTTTTCCGATTCGAATCCTAGGAGCGCAGCAGTACACATTTACGCATCGAAAACGCAAGTTGCAGCATGTGTGACAGAAGTAGAAGTCAGTGTATATGAACCAGTGTATATCGAGAGAGGAGGAACAAAAAAGAGAGGACTGACCCGAGTCTTGACTTGATACTCGATGCCAAGAATGAATGGCTGATTCGCTTGTTAGTTGAAACTCGCTACTGATAAGAAGAGTCTAGAAGAGATAATGCTGTATTTGTATTATATCAGGGAGAGATAAATTGTTTGTGCAACTACATACTTTTGAACATTATGTGAATGAGTTCTGTGCTCTGAAGGTAATTCGATATAATTTCGGCAAATAATAGACGCGTTTTTTTGCTCCTCTATCCAGCAGAGAACAGAGCATACGCATTGGAAACAACAACACTCCTGTACCAGTGAATTCACTAGTACAGATATTCTATTCTTCATTGGTAGTTCACGTGCTGAACTATAGAATGTGCTGATAGAAAATAGAAAAGTTGTCTTTTTTTCTGTGAGGTGGCTTTGGTTTTTTCAAGGTTATGTGAAATGTTTTGGTAGTTAGGAAATTAGAAAAAGCTCTCATAATGTGTAGAAAGTTAAAAAATATTCTATTTTCTATCGATTGTGGTGGTTTATACTCGTTATTTTCGCCCTTTATTTTCAGCTGTTTTGTGGTACCACAGTGAATACAGCAGCCTATATCAGTCTTAGCGAATGCACTGCTGTTTTATACTAGATCGTTGTGTTTGCAGCATAGTTCTATTCTGTTCTGTATCGGAGCAAAAAAAACACGCCTAATGTGTTGCTCAAGGCATTTTGTGTAGTGAGAGTTGCTCAAGGTTGAAGTCAGGTTTTTTTGCCGCTGCCACTCTTTAAAACCATTAATCAGTGAAATTCACGAATTGTTTTTTTTTATGAATATATCTACCAGCGCATCTATCGACTAATGATGGGTGGCAGTTATGACAGAAATTTGCAAGAAATTTCGGATCGTAGAAAACGATACATTAATGATTCGTTTGGACGATATACTCGTTCACAGCGCACCTGAGAGACTTAAGTCTATTTCCACCTTTTACTTTAAAGTTCGTTGGTAGGTAACTTCTAAAATTACAGGCTGGTGTAAATCATATTTGAATTGTGATCCTCATGCAATATGCGTTACAGTAAATTATGGAGGATTTATTTATTTATTCCATTCTGCAACAGAATCAATTCCAATTGCAGCAAATGAAAAATAAGTGTAAGAAATAAAAAAATTATAAAACTAAGAAAAGTAATTAGGAATTATTGTTAGCAACACTTCAATATAACATGCCCAGAACGTTTTTAAACTCAAGAAATGAATGCGACAGAGGACCAAGCTTAAGGGAACTGTGGATCATAGGAAAACGTAGTAGCAAAGGATGGTGAAAGTAGTCCGCCGCAAATGGAACCAAGAATACTTCCGACGGATCTGTTTGGCCCAATTTGAATCACATATATGGTTATTTGGGAGTCAAGATCTGATCAAAAAAAGCCTTGTAAGAGTTTAAAGGGAAAACACTCATCGAGGGACACTCTGCCTGCGACCAAAGAGGGCCTGCGAAGGACGGAAAGACAAGAAGAAAAGGGACGATAGAGGATGTTGAATTTAAAAAGTATAGCGCATCAGAACCGCTAGAAAACTGATTTTCGAAGAAAAAAACTTTGAGGGACTTAAAAATGTTTGAAGACGTAATACACTTCTATGTAGTATCATGTCAATCATTTCTTACTCAAAGTAACACAAATGATGAAAATGTTCAGTGCTGCAGCATTTCTCCAAGACAGTAGCAATAAGTCTACAATAAAATGCTCGTGCTTAATCAACCTATTCTTTGAATTTCGTTTTCAGCCAACGATACCATCGAAAGTTTCAGCGATTAAAATGTCTGTGGTTGCCATACGAAAAATTTCCAAAACTCGGAAAATTGAAAAATCGAAAACAATTTCAAATCGATGACTTATTTAATTGTAAATACTTTGCTTATGAACAAAAAATGGAAGCATCTGTTGGTGCAATATTTACGAAATTGTCTGGTACTGGCAATCATGTGTCAGCACTAGAGATGGGAAAAACGACTCAGTTTAGTGTGTCGACACACTTCGACTCACTCATTTGGATGAGTCAATCAGTGTGAGTCAATCAATTGTGTCAATTCGTTTTCGATTGATGTAAAATGTAGTTATGAAAAAGGATTATGCATATGATTAGTATTTTTTCTATTTACCGCTTATACATGGCCATGAAAATGCGACAAAGAAAATTAAACGCACAGAAAATTTCCCAGTATTTATTTTAATAAGTATCTTTTTTTTGTTTTGAACATTTTAAAAAGATTTTAAAATGTAAAGAAAGTGTCCAATAGCTTAGTTAACTATAGTTGATTTGAATTACAAATTAAAAAACTCTAGTCCGTCAGAAAATCCTATTTTCGCAGAAAAGTAGAGGAAATAGTATGTAGGTCTTCAATGCATGTTTTGGTCCATATTATAACTAGAGTCGGGTCGTACTAGGATTTTCACATACTAGGTATAACTAGTACAAGTACAAAAAAATACATGTTCCAAAAATACTAGCAAGTATTTGTTGAAGTATGCTATATATACTATACATATGATTTGCAGTGATGTAATGAAAAGGTATGATATGCCCTCCCCCACCCTCTAAACACAAGGTTCCCAAGCCAGAATGGTGATGGTGCAAGATAATCTTCAAAGGATACTGAGTCATTAGTCCGCGCAGCTTGTCCGTAACTTTCCAATGGTCGGCCATTTATTTGGCAAATCTTTTCGCCTAAAGAAAAACGATGAAATTCAATCAATTTAATTTGATTTTCATTTTATTATATGCATAAAACATCTCCTGTACTCGTTCAAATTACCAAAGTCAAAAAATTTACTAAGATAGAACAAACTAATCCTGTTGCCATCTATATGGCTTTTCATCGATCGATCTCTGATACCAAACTTTTCTTGGCTAATCTAAAACAGCCGGTTTTCCACTTCGCCTCACTGAAGCTTGAAGTTAAACGAAAATTTTATTAAGAAATGATAAAAACAAAATGTTTCGCCCTTTAAACATGCACACACTAGGGGGCCAACCTCTTCGGTAAGGCTGGATATGAATCCAGGGGCATCTTAACTCCTGCGGTCTCGTAAATTTTAATCCGGTAGGGTTGGAGACACCCCCGTGGCGACCTGCAGTCACGAGGAGAGCCTCAGCACAGCCAGAGAAGCCAACTGGCGAACCACAAAGGATCTCAACCTTTTCCTCCTTAGCACTTTAAGTGCTACTTTCAGTTTTTCCAGACGGTTTTCCGGCGGATTTCATTTTGCCGTATCTTCGAAACTAGGCCGCTTTTTCACAGACTTGTATGAAAATTTGACCCGAAACAACTCAGAAAGGTCCCCGAATTCATGCTAGACCAAAAAAATAATTTTGGTAAAATAGGACGTTTTCAACCAATTTTCCCTATCAAAATTTTTTCTCGCCCTTAAAATGTCACTATTGTACTCTGCGACCATTTTCAATCATCGAAAGTGCCGTAAAGGCAGTTTTTGCCAAACTAATGCCAAAAAACCCCTTATTCCCCTACAAAACTGAAATTTTTGTATCGCAGAAATAGATCTTGGCCCGTTATGTCCCAAACCACTCTCATCCAAAATTGGCCGATTTTGTCCGATTTCAGCTACTTTTACCCTAACAACTTTTTGAATATATGAATAAAATACTTGCAAGTACGAAAATACTCGCAAACACTCGAACATAGTATTTTTAAATTTCATGCTAAGTACTGATTGTCCCAAAAGAATACCTGTTCCAGTATATACGCTTAATCTCTAATTATAACCTAACTATGTCTAAATTCCAAAATTTGTGAATGATAAATATTGTTACTTGTTATATATATGATGCTTATCACATGAACATTTTATGGCCGCATTTCCTACAACATAAATGAGGAAAATATTTGCTTTCTTTGAAGTACTCCCCACTCACATTATTCTAAAACGTTACTCAGCGAAGAAAAAATCACTCATAGAAACTTTTTTCGAAACGGTATATAATTGAAAAGTTTACCATTTTAAATTTATCAATGGTAAATGAATTTATATACTAATGATCAATTAGAAACAAATTTTCACAAGTAACTTATCTAAATACACTGAACTTCACTGCATCGAATTGTGTGAAATGTATACTGATTTCAATATACACTTCAAGAGATAATGAAAATCAAAAACTTTTTTATTTGAATTATGAACCCATTTCAACTCCCAGATATGACAAATAATTACAGCGATAATCATCCAAAAAAAAAGCGGGCAAACCCGACCATTTTTATTTCGCCCATTCTCGTATTTTGAGGTTTTTTCTTCATCAAAATATAATTGTTTCTGAAAATGTGCTCGAATATCCCTATCCAATATCTATACCTCTTATACTTCATCAATATCCTTAAAAAACTTCATTTCGATCGGACATCGCATTCGTGAGATAATCTCACTTCATCCAATCACAAAAAAATTTAGAGAGTCTACAGGAAGAAAGTTTCAATAAAAATCTTCATCATATGCACATATAAAGTGCACATATGTTCTTCCGCGACGGTCAGTTTCGATCATCACAACCAGCCACGGCATGCTTGCACTGTACGGCATTACCTACAGCCTTTACGAAATTCATATCGCGGCACCGATTGACTTGCTCCTGTGCAAAAGTGTCGAGCTCATAATCAAGTTCGAGCTCATAAACAAACTCATAAGCACATCAACTGATTGCCTCGTTCGTGAGCTGTTCATCTCTAGCTCTACTGTGTGTACACAAACACACGTGTTGGGGCTAGTGATTGCTTCACCAAACGCTCAACTCCGACGAGCTCATAAACAAGCTCATAAGCACATCAACTGATTGCCTCGTTCTTGTGCTGTTCATCTCTAGCTCTACTGTGTGTACACAAACATGTCGGCCAACACACGTGTTGAGGCTAGTGATTGCTTCACCAAACGCTCAACTCCAACGAGATCCGTGAAAGGCTCCGCGGCACGGAAATCTTCGCGCAAATGACTGCATATGTGCAACGATTGACTCGCTCCTGTGCAAAACTGTCGAGCTAATCAAGTTCGAGCTCATAAACAAACTCATAAGCACATCAACTGATTGCCTCGTTCATGTGCTGTTCATCTCTAGCTCTACTGTGTGCACACAAACGTGTCGGCCGACAAGCTTGTTGAGTGCAAGTGATTGCTTCACCAAACGCTCAGCTCGCTCATACTGTAGTGATTGCTTCACCTGTGAAGCAGCTCGCTCAGTATAGAGTGTGTCGACACACGTGTTGGGGGCTAGTGATTGCTTCATTGCGATTGCTTCACTCACGTGTTACCCATCTCTAGTCAGCACCATAGTCAAAAATTTACCAAATCTGCTTCACGTTGAGCTAAACCCACCCTGTGAATATCGTTTCGATTGAATGACTGCGCTGGAAGTTATAGGAGAGAATAGAATTTTAGGGTTATATATATACACTAGCGGTCATGAAAACTGCACCACCATCAATTTCACAGAAATTGATATAAATTTGTTAGAAATTCGAACTATTCGCTCGAACCGGAAAAACAACTTATTCAACACATTAAAATAACTATATATCCATTATAAATTTGATTCAGCGTCGCTTCCTTATTTAAAAAACATGGAAAGAATCCTTATCATATATTTATTCATTGAATTTTAAATAATATCAATTGAAAATTGTTTATTTACTACACATGCTCCTAACTAATTTTTATATGAAAACGTATAAACATAAGACTTACAACATGAAACTAATTATTTAATAATCCGTC
>OZ022263.1:155342521-155375021 GCA_963978885.1 Nemotelus pantherinus
GATTTGGGAAAGGTTTTCGGGACTCGATTTCTAAGAGGATCAACACTTTTAAGCGCTCTCAAAAATCTAGGTCATCACTTCAGGATTTCACAACTTCATATTGATATCAGAAAGTAACTTAACGAGTCCAAGAACAATCAATAGCACTTTATAACCACGTAAATTATAAGATTTTCAAAAAACTTCCGTCTCACTTACAAAACTCACAAACAAAAATCACCCACCGTAATGAATGCAAACCTTTTCTTCCACTTGTCGGACTTCATATGAAATTTCGCACCAGCCGCTCTTTCATCCTGGTGGAGGAGACGTTTGCCTAAACGCTATATTGATACTTCACACAAATGTGCTTGCCGGAGCACAAGGGCCGAAGAATTTGTTAGACAACTCAGGAGGTAGTCAGGCAGGCCAGGTTGGCTGGCAACCAAATATGAAGTGCAGTAGTAGTATATTTGCTAAAATAAATAAAGGGCAGTTTTCATAGAGAGTGTAGTTACTTGTGCATCGAAGAGAAATCTTATCAACCCCTTAATTCAACTCAGTAGACAACCCGACACGAGTTGAAATTTGAGAAATTCTGAGAGATAACATAGCGACGGTATTAGGTTACTATAGTTACGCCATCAACAAAATCCAACAAGGACTCATGCGTGCAAATTTGCCAGGCAACATACGAAAAGCCTCTCATCCTTTACCCATCCTCTGATGTCCTGAGTCCTACTCCAACAACTTCCAAAGTCGAAGGGTAATAGGCTTTCTCTCTGAGTTGCTCGGTAGCTTCCGACAGCACTCCTCCCCTTAGAGAAAGCAATTTTGTTGGCAACCGAAGATGAGACACAGTTTGTTTTGTTGTCTTTTTGGTTACTACACACGTGCCGCAAGGACATTCAAGCTTTTCGAACAAACATTGAAGAAAAGCGACCAGATACGCGTTGAGGACATGTGTTCGGATGAACGTGGATGAATGTTTGAGGAACGGAAGCTCTTTTTGAAACTTTTCGGAAGAGTTTTCTCATAATTTGCAGCTTGCACTGCCACAAGATATCACAAGATAATCAGAAGGAGAACACGAAATATGCGGGTTCGGAATACAACGCTTTTTCACGACGCTTCTTTCATCTACTGATGTGTTGATTGCATATTACAGGATCCGTCAAAGAGAGCTCGAGGCAATTCAGATGATGAGTTTTTTTGCGTGGAGTTGACTTTTTGAAAAAAAAAAAAAAATTGACAAAACAAGGACGAAGCCGGTCGAAGTGAAGACTACGGGGGTAGCGATGGGGAAGTTTGGTGGATGAGAAAGTAGGAAGGGAATAGTCAATGAAATTTAAATTACACCGAAAATGATATAAATATTTGTTGGAGTCGAATCTGAGCTAAAAATAATATAAACCATTGACGTTAGGTATAGACATACATATTGATTTTTTTTTTTACAGATTTAAGATCTAAATACATTTTTATATGAGATTTATGAGCTGCTATACAATAGACATGACAAGTTGATGGTTGCCTTTTTTGAAATAATGCTTGGTCAAGAGTTTCGAGTTCAATTTTAAGAGAAGATTTTATTGTGTATCGCAAAATATTTATTCGATCGTTTTTTGAAGCAAATACTACTTTTTGTACTACAACTTTTGTGTACATTTTCATTGATTTTGCCTAAAAATTTCCTCCAAATAACTATTTTCTTTAGTTTCAGAAAAACTCACATCATCCCAACTCTTTCATTATTTTCTTCTTTCATTTCTTTCACACACAAAAATTTACACTAATATAATTAGTTTGCATTTACTACAAGAGTTGAGCTGTTTGGCCCGTCGCAGCTCGTTGTTTTTCCTACAATTCCTAAAAATAGTACGGGAAATTCGAACAGACAGGCAGTGCTAGCAGCAACTTCTCGACATTTCATTTTAGAAAGTGGTATATGGGCAGAGAGAAAAGTTAGATGTTTTTCCGCAAAAGTAAGACGACTATATATGCGGGCCGGGTGTATTAGCTATGTTATTGACATCGATTGTAGAGAATGGATTGTGAATTGAAGTGAGGTAAAGTTATGGAAAGTGAATAGCAGAGCGAAAATTCACAAATTCGAATATTATAATTTTGTAAAAAGGACAGAAGGATTAGATAGGTGTTATATACAAAAGTACATAGCGAGCGATACGGAAATTTATATAGCATTTTTTGGTAATCAAAATTAATTTTTGGGATATAAAGCGATTGATTAAAAATTATACAACAAATTAAATAATTTTAAACTGATTCAAAACATCAATAAGAATAATAGGAGCAACAGCAACGACTTCAATATTTCCTGTCCAAAAGCTTCATGGTTTGCGCACAAAAGTAATATAAATAAAAAATTTATGTAAAAACATGTAATATAAATGTCTACAAAACAAATAATATATAATCCGGTTTAATAAAAATAATGAACAAATAATAATATAGCAAATAAATAATGAAATAGAGAAAATGATTAAAATATAATAAAAAATTACAGAAGCACGGTAAAAATTAAAAGATTAGTAAAAACACACAAAAAATTGTAGATGTATAGTAAAAAATTAATCGAAAATTAAAAACGATTTAAAGAATTAATAAAAAAAACAAACACTAATAAAAATAAACCGAAAATAAAATCATAAAAGTACAATAATAAGAATGGATAAAAATGTAGTTAAAAATAATAGGAATTCATTAAAAATTTAAAATACGAACACAGTAGCAGAGGGAGAGAAATGTAATTGAAAAGAATCAAAATACAGTAAAAAAAATAATAAAAATGTAATGAAAATATAAAACAAAGCAAATAATATAATAAAAATCTAGGTATAGTATATATATGACAAAATAGAGAAAGAGGAGCCAACATGCTTGAATTGTGAAGTCAAACACGTTTCGAGCAATGAGGGATGCCCGCGCAACCCGATGAATCTGAGAATATCGTTTGCACATATGGCAAGTGCGAACCTAAAGCATGTTGCAAATTAGCCCAATGAACAATCTCTTAATTCTTCGGTAAAATGCAAATTTCTTACTGCCCCAAAAAGGGCGAGCTGATGCAATTTTTAATTTATTTAACAATTGGTTATTTAACAACAACGATTCAAGATAGATTATATCCCCGGGCTCGCAAGAATATCGTGTACAGAAATGATAGAATCTGCAATCCTCGTACTTATAAACATTAACATTCGGACGTTTATACAACTATGCGCTTTATATAGGGATCTCATATGCGCTGGACTAACATGTGTACAACTTGCTCGATGAGCTGTCATTTAATCATAAGCAGGACTCCTTTCAAGTACAGAACTTCTACATACATAATCCAGTAAGTACCAAAAAGAAAAATCTTCGAGTCATATTGATCAAATTATCTACCCCTGAAGCACTTGCAGCTGCCAGAAATTTAGAGAAATTAAATGTTTTCCTCACCAGTACCATCGAACAGGCAAAAGAGGACAAAAAGACCACCATATCCGTAAATGAAAACGACAGTCCTTGCAAATTTCCTAAGTCTGTCAAGTTGCATTAACGGTGGAGAAACAACTTCGGAAAAGAGCTAGAGGCACAAGAATCCTTCGAATAAAGCGGAAAGTCAACCGGCTTACCAAAGTTATTTGTCATCAGTTATCTTAACACCAGAACGAGCAGTAGAAGAGTCTGGTGCAAATCATTGACCCTGGGACTGACATCTTCCGGCGGTTATCTCAGTACTTCCGGTTAAAAAAGAAGCTGCTGATGCCACCAATCCACGGACGATGCACAGAGTTTGAAATTTTAGAAAACCAGCAGTCAATGCGTTTGTTCGAGGAGAACTACCCATTTAAGGATGACTAAGGTGAGGAACGAAAGATCGCAAGCATTCTAAATTCTGGAGGAGAAGAAAGAGAAGAACTTGGTGTTAGAATTGAACCAACAAAAAAGCTTGATATATATAACAAACTCACATTTTCCTAAAATTGGAGACCAATAAGCGTCCCCACTTCCCAACCAAATAGGCTGAAAGAGTTCTTCCTTTTCGCTTGAGCGAAAAAGTCAATGAGAACATCATAAGAGAAATTTGGCTTAAACAATTTCACGTAACTCTAGCTAGCAAAGGTGGTCCAACATTTCACGACTAAACCAAACAAAGACTAAACCATACAAGGCCTAAACCATACAAGGACTAAACCATATAACGTTAACCTAAATGGTTATGTTCGATATAGCCAAGGTCTTCATCAGAGTCTGGCATGCAGAACTAATCTTCAATATGCAGGAATTTAAGATTTCTCTTCCACTTATACATATCGTAGGACCCTTTCTCAAGTGCAGGACATTTTGAATCAGAATCGAGGGGCAGATTAATAGAACGCAAATTGCAAGTACCACAAGAATGTCCGCTATCATTCGTTTTGGCATATCAGCTGCGTATATAAACATATATGTCAAAGCTGGCCATAGCTAAACTAGACTCTCTTGGCTGATGATACGGTCAAAACACTACATTTTTTTTTAAATAAATGATATTAAAATGAAAATATAGCAAGTAAATAATAGAAATAAGTTTCATAAGTAATTGAAATATTTTAAATAAATAAAATCATGGTAAATAAATAATGAAAATATGATGCATGATAAAAATATGGTAAATAAGTAATAAAATTGTGGTAAATGAGGAATTACAATTTTTTCAATATAGTCAGATATGATAACATTTAGTAAAAAAAAATATGATGAAATTGTGGTAAAACCAATAAAAATATTGTTAAAATTATTAAAATTATTAGTAGGAGAATAATTGCTGCTAAATACCAAGAATTGATTGAGCTCTATTCATTGCTAAAAAAACACTACAATACAATGAAGGTGACAAAATGTTTTACCAGCAGAGAAGCACCCCGTTTTCACACTAGGTTCAACTAAAACATAGCATAAAGACTTTGAGATAAAGTTATTATCATGTTCGGCGTTAAGTTTTGATTGGAATTCGGTCGACAGTCTATGCAAGAAAGGAATTCGTGTCATTTTTTGTGTAATTTTTAAAGATACATTTAATACGGGAGAGAAGATAGCAGTTGAAAGTCTCTGTCATATTCTACGAGGATTGATCAATAAGTAATTATAATCGGTTATTTCCAGTTCGCATAAGATTCCAAAAAAAAAATTTTTACTAACACATATACTCACTAAGTCAGCATAAAAAAAACATACAAATAGGCCACGATTACAGGGAGGTACATTCATTTGAATACGAACAGTCGAAGAGAGAACATCAAAATGGAGAAAAACGAAATTAGAGCTGTTATTAAGGACCTCTGTTTGAAAAAATGGTCTACCAGAGACACATACGGTGACATGGTGGAAACATTAGGGGATTCTGCTCCTCCATATTCCACCGTTGCACGTTGGGCCAAGGAGTTTAAGCTGGGAAGAACATCCACTGAAGATGAACACCGCGAAGGACGTTCATCCACATCCCGCACTGAAGACAACGTCGAAAAAAGTGGAAGATGCCGTGTTGGCAGATCGAAGCGTGACCATCAGGCATGTAGCTGAGGTCACAGGGATCTCATATGGTAGTGTTCGAAAAATCTTTGCCAACAAATTACATAGGAAGAAGGTACCGAGAATATTAACGGACGAGCATAAGAAGAAACGAGTTGACATTTCAAGGATGAATCTCGAAAAGTTCCAGGTAGATCAGGAGAATTTTTTGTAACGTTTCGTGACCTGAATCGACCATTTTGATCCAGAAACTAAAATGCAATCGATGACCTGGAAGCGACTCTCTTCACCGACGCCGAAGAAATTCAAAGTGTCGAGTTCGGCAAGAAAGGTTATGGCATTAGTTTTTTGAGACGCTGAAGGAATAATTATGGTGGAATATTTGGAAAAGGGAGCCACTATATCAGGCTCTTACTACGCAGACCGAATAAGAAGATTCTGAGAGGCAATGAAAGAAAAAAGACGCGGTAAACTGTGAGCCGAAGTTCTGTTTCATCGAGATAACGCACCGGCTCACAAGGCTGCAGTTGCGATGAATGCAATCAAAGAAACAGGATTCGAACTGTTTGAACTCCCGCCCTATTCGACAGATCTAGCTCCCAGTGACTTACCTCTTTCCTCGGCTCAAACAACACCTTCGGAGTAAGAAATTTGAAGATGATAGCGAAGTAATGGCCGCCGTTGAGTCATTTTAGGAGAGCCAAGATAAAGAATTTTTTTTTTAAAGGGTATCATGGGTTTGGAAAAAAGGAAGGACTGAATGTATTAACTTGTTAAGAGACTATGTTTAAAAATAAATATATATTTTAAGTTTAATCATCTTGTTTTATATTCATTATCATTACTTATTGATCAACCCTCGTATAATTAATTCAATGATTTTCTGGTTCGATTATTTTAATCCAGCTACAGTGAAGACGTTTCATAGTATAAAAAATGTGTTCAAATCAAATAACACTTGGTGTTTTCCAATATCCAAAAAATTTCCCAATCAATAGCATCACGTTGTCTAATTCCCATTGTGTTACTCCAATTATCAGTTCGAAATTGTGAAATAAAATTCCCCAATAAATCCAAAATCACGATACAATTTCAATCAAATCAGCAATTGAATACAAATCCGATTGCACAATTAGATACATTAGAAGCTCAGTACAGAGTTCCTATATCAGAAAAATTCCTGTAAAGGGTATCGAAACTCGAACACAGTACAGTTTACACAGATTGTTTTTCTTGCTGATAGCAGGTGCGTATTTTGCACACTCGAGCAGATCAAATTGTTGTTGTATTCAATAAACTTAGCAAAATTTGATCTGCACGGGTGTGCAAACGCACCTAGTATTGTATTTGATGCAGCATTTGAAAGTTTGATACCAGACTCCAAATGATTTTGTTTGGATGCGCAATGAATTCGATACGTTTGCCAGTAGTCAACGCATGTCGCAACGCATGGACATGCGAATGATGTGGAATCAAGTGAAATGGTCCCGAGGGTCAAGAATACTACACCCGACACAGCGCGACCGACGCACATTGCATGGCTGTAAATGTAGCGTCGAATCAGTAAATACAGCTTGTCAGATGCTACGTAAAAACCGAGAATATATTCTGCTTTAGTAGACAAGTTTTATTATATCAATATATCTCCCGTACGCAAATCGTGCAGTCGCAAAAAAAATCGAGAGCTTTTATTGCACAGTAACAAGACGCCACCGCAACGCTACTATAGCATGCTTCCTCCTATCAATTATATACAGTTAACAGAAAGTTTATGAAAAATGAGTGAATGTCGTTATGGTTGACTGCTTCTACTTGTTGTTGTCGTCGTAGTAGCATTTGTCGTGAAAAATGGCGATCAAACAGCCAATGGACGCAGCAGCAGGCAGAGCCTCCTGGTAGACAACACATAACACCTCATAAAGGTCACATGTATGACATATGCATAATCATTAGATAATATACCAGTACACCATGCGTCGTCCGTAACTACATTGTAAATAACTAAACAGCAACATTATAATAAATAATGTTGAATTCTATGTTTTGTATTTGTCTCTTTTCAGTTTTCTCTGAAATGTTAGATGTCCCACACTGGGCGCACCTATAGAGTCGTCTAAAAAACGGCAACAATGCCAGTACAGCCAAGGTCTCGCGATTCAATTCAAGCCCATAATATTGTGTGCAGTACACGGAAGCAACATGCATTCACAAAAGAATCAATTATAATTATCGGTGGAAAACTCCAGACAATCTCGTTGAAATATGAGAAACTGCATGGCGCACAATGTGAGCTCAGCTCTTTTTCTTCTAGATTACCCGAATCAGTACCGGTTCTTTTGGTCTCAGATAGTACGAGCTCAGGTGATAACTGACCTATAAGCTACAAAGTGCAAATCAAGTCATCATTAGATGTACTCGTATATTAGTGTGATTATGAAAGCATCTAGACTCCGGCTAGTGATAGGATCGAACATTCGAAGTTGAGCTTTTTGGCGTGGAAAGAAAATCTCATCGCCGGTACGAGATTGATTATTTTGCACAGTGAATGAAACATCAGAAGGCCATTTAACCTATTTCCACCAATCTATACGAAAATTTTGACCCACTTTATGTCTCTCATCACTCACCTCAGCACAAACTGATTATGAAACACCTCAAACTTGAAAGTTAGTCTGATACACTAACACACATTATCTCCTTCAAACATTGCGTACTTTCGAAGGAGAGGCGATTTTCAAGTCAACAAACAACACCACCACCAACAACAACAAACGAAATGCTTGATTTTTTATTTATAGACTTACACAGGCATTATGATAAAGAAATTCGTCGATTTCGATTAGAACCACAAAACCATCACTACTTGAAACCGCTATGAGTTCTATATTGGCACATTAAATTCGCCAAGCGTAAGATAGATAAGCGTAATCGCGCTCACCGCTCGCTCCAATCGCACTTTGATGATGGTGATTTTACGCACTACAATGTTCGTTCACTATATTTCACATGCTGAGTTGGGGCAAAATTGGAAAACATTCTCACAACCAAATTGTTTTACGCACGCTTTTGTCGATTCTAAACACAGTGTCTGACCAAAGATACATCTACCAAAGATGACTCAATTCAGATCGCTTTTTGGAGAAATGTTTGTTTATAAAACCAATACACAAACTACTAACAAATCGCGAATTGAAAAATGCGTAAGGTAGCTAAGCCGACTAACACTTTATGTTTTTTTCGATCGCGACTTTTATGGAAGCACTATGTTTAACGACGATTGCACGAGGCAAGTGTAATTTGTTCACTTGTGGCATGCAGAATTTTCAGAATATAGGTTGTACACTAGCTATTGTTTATCCTCGTATTTGGGGGCCTGCTGTTTTGGAAGTAAACTAAATAAAAGCTTTTCGATTGTGTTTACGCGTTGTTACGATTAGGCGTTAACCGATTGCAACTTTACTTCACACCGAGAACCTCTGATGAAATTTTCCATTTTTACGACTTAATTGATGCAATTAGATTTACCGAATCGATTCGAAGTTTTTCCCAAGGCTATTTTCGATATTTTCAAAGTTACGTTGTCCTAAGAACGAGAACCTTCACTTCACTTCAAACACAATACCGAAATTTTTTTTCGGAACCCGAAAAAATCACTTCAAACGGAAGACTGATGAACTTATCAATTATTCTGTTTCGTAACGAGCACAGTGCGATTTTCATAGTATAACACAAGTCACAATAATATTCTTGAAGGCAAAAGTAAAATCCTATACGAAACTTGTGACGGCGACGACGGCGGCGGCGTTTCGAACTGTAGTAGATTCTAGTGGCGCGACAATGAGAGAGTACAAAATAAAATGTACTCGGCCTCGGTCTCAGGTTTAGTGCAACACGAAATAATCGTTGTCGCGTGGTTTTTCAAACATATTATCATATCACCATAATCGTTGTTGCTGTCGTGGTCGTTGTCGTCGTCAACAACATTAGCAACGAACCAACTAGAGAGCTTTTGGACACCAATTTTCCCCTGCCACCCCTAAATTTAAATTCTATTCTCTGGCCCCATGGTTTATAGATGTATTTTTTTCTTCGTGTTTGAAGTCGCATGAAGCAGGGTTGCGTATGTATTTATTCTGTTTCTTAATCATTTGTTCTGCTTGTAATACTAACTACATTTAATCGTCGTGGAGAAAATTTCTCATTTTCCCCATCAACGAAAACGAATCATATCCATATCAACAACAACATCACAAATACTGTTGCATAGTGAGAGCGCTAAGAGCGCCATCCATACATCCGTGAATGTAAAATTTCAATTTTCCCCAAATAGGTGCGGACGGATTTACAAATACAGATAGAGCAGGTAACAGTTTACATTAGCAGATGAAAAGGCAAGTTGCTGAGAATCACAAATATAACTTAATCAAACGTCTTGGAAAGTCAATCGTATACGTATGTAGAGATAGAATTAAGGTTGTTTAGCTTTTATCTTTAACCCGTTTGCGAATAGATGTAATATGTTGAGGAAAAAAATAATTTGCTGAATTTTGTAACGCAAATGTAATTGTGTTGAAATGATTTCTTTAAAGATAGAATTGCTCTAGGTATCTTAGTATTTAAAAAAAAATTGAATTGCAATATTTTTATGTTTATACAGGGTTATCTATTTCATGCTTGAAAAAGTAAGCTTAAAAGCAAACACAAAATATTCGAAAATTGATGTAATTTTTATTTTATTGTAAAGATTGATCCTTGTCATTATATGTGGCACACAATATTATTCAAATGTCCTCCATGGGATTTCTTGAAGGACTCAATCCTTTTGACGTAATTTTCAATAACTTTCCGGCACATTTCGGGCAATACCTCGGCCATGACTTCACGAATATTGGCTTTCAGTGCGTCCAGAGTTTGGGGATTTGACATAAACACGATCTTTCATGTGCCCTAACCAAGAGAAATCCAGAGGCGTTAAATCGCAGGATCCTGGAGGCCAAGTCACGTCAGCCAATCGCGAAACTACACGTCCTGATAATTTTTCTTGCAAAAGAGCTCGATTTGTCTGTGCTACGTGACTTGTTGCTCTATCCTGCTGAAACCACATATCGTCAAGATCATAATCTTCGATTTCCGTCCAAAAATAAGCGGTTAACATTCTGCCATAGCGCTCAGAATTGACGGTGATATGTCGTCCTTGATCGTTCTAAAAAAAAATACGGCCCAATCACACCGCCAGACGATAATGCGCACCACACAGTGATTTTTTCCGGATGTAATGACCTCTCTACGCGGATTTTCTGAGCCCCACATTCTACAGGTCTGCTTATTAACGTATCACTGAAGAATTCTCGAAAAGTCAGCATCAACAGCTTGTTGTTCCAACACCCAATTCACGCGATCTATATTCTAAAATGGCAAACCTTCAACTAAATAAATGACAGCGTGAGTGACGTGTATCTTTGACAGATGTCGATATGCAGGGTTTTACTTTTCCAAGCACGAAATGGATAACCCTATATTATTTTGTAATACTTGAGCATTCACATCCAGTAGTGATCTTTTAACTCATCATTGTGATTTTGCTTGAAATTGCTTTTACCGAATCAAGTCATTGCAAGTGCATTTGCCGATACAGCTGATGCGTAAAGTATATTTTCTTTATATTTATTTTATATTTTTTAATGTTATGCATTTTTTCATGCAATTTTTAAATTCATGTAATATTTTATTTTAAAATTTTTTTCATTTTATATTTTTTAAATGTTTTGTTTTTTTTTACAGATATTTTGTTATTTTATATATGTTTGCTATTTGATATATTTTTTTATTTTGTTTATTTTTTTTTATAAACTTTTTATTTTATATTGAATATTTGATATTCTCTATTTCGTATTTTTTATTGAGATACATTTTTTAAAAATTTTACCACACCTATATAGCACACCACATATTAGCACACCTACCTAATTTAATATAGGAATATTTATTCTTTTGTTATTATTGTTAATTAATTTTCAAACAATTACTATGAAATTACTATGAAATTAATTACTATGAAATTAAACATCATGTCATCACATTCGCTCATTATCGCATCAATCATAGACGGCAAATGTTAGGCAACTGTAACGATTGTCCATAAGTGGATTTGTATTTCGACTTTGCTCGCCAGTCGCTCGTTTTATAACTTACAAATAGAGAATATTTATGTTTTGGGAAAATTGGACGGTTTTTCCCAATTTCCCCAATCAAAACTTTTTTCGTCCTGAAAATATCACTATTATACTCCCCCGACCATTTTCAATCATCGAAAGCGCCGTAAAGACATTTTTTGCCAAACTATGGCCAAGAAACCCCTTACTCCCCTACAAAACTGAAATGTTTGTATCACAGCAATAGATTTTGGCCCGTTATGTCCGAAACCCCTCTAACCCAAAATTGGTCGTTAGCTACTTTTGCCGTATCTTCGAAACTAAGGTGCTTTTTCCTAGACTTGTATGAAAATTTCGCCCGAAACAAATCAGAAAAGTTCCCGAATTCATGATAGACAAAAAAAAAATTTGGGAAAATTGGGCGTTTTTGCCCAATGATCCCTATCAAAAAATTTTTCGTCCTTAAAATATCACTATTGTACTCCCCGACCACTTTCAATCATCGCCGTAAAGGCAGTTTTTGCCAAACTATTGCCAAAAAACCCCTTACTCCCCTACAAAACCCAAATTTTTGTATCACAGCAATAGGTCTTGGCCCGTTATGACCCAAACCACTCTAACCCAAAATTGGCTGATTTTGCCCCATTTCGACTAATTTTGTCTTAAAAACTTTTTGAATATTTGAAAATACTCGTACCTAGTATTTTGGAATTTCGTACTAGGTAGCAGTCTGCTATTTAGCAACCCATCACTAAGGAGCAATAAGCGTTCATTATAAGGCATATAAGGAAGATTATATTTAAAGAGTAGGGTGCGACTGAACCTCCGTTGAACAGATTCAATGGCATCGGAAAGATAAGCGAAACGAGGAGACCAAACTTGAGAGCAGTATTCAAGTTTGGAACGAACAAGGGTAGCAAATATCTTGACACAAGTAAAAATATTAAAAGAATTGTGACAGGAACGAATAGCAAGGCCAGCAATCCGCGAGGCACTATTAGTAATGTTACGAACATGGATATCAAATTTAAGTTTACGATCAAAGGTTACTCCCAGATCAGTAAAATAATCCACAGAGGCAAGGACGGATTCACAAAGTAGGTAAGGAAAGGTATTAGTCTGGGACTTCAGAGAATAAGACATGGCAAAACACTTTGAAACATTTAACGGTAGGCAGTTACAGTTACACCAATCAGTAAGAGAGTTCAAATCATCCTGAAGAAGTAGATGATCATCTGAGCTACTGATTATTCGAAATAATTTCAAGTCATCTGCATAGAGCAAACAAGATGACGATAGAATCATAGGAAGATCATTGATGAAGAGGTTGAATAATAGAGGGCCTAATATAGAACCTTGAGGTACACGAGAAGAGGGCGAAAATGGTAAGGACGAAACGCCAGATAGGGAGACAAAACACGTGCGGCTAGTTAAAAACGAAGATAACCAAGAAAGTAAGGGTTTACAGATGCCATAGTGGTTTAACTTGAGTAGCAGAAGATCGAAATTGACAAAATCAAATGCCTTAGAAAAATCAGTATATACAGCATCAACTTGAGAGTTCCGATCTAACGCCGAGGACACAGCATGAGTAAATTGAATGAGGTTCGTAGCTGTGGACCGACCTTTAATAAAACCATGCTGCTGAGGTGTGAAAGTGTACTTAAGAGAGTCGTAAATTTTGGTAAACACGAAAGGCTCAATGATTTTTGAGAAACAGGGAAGGATAGAAATAGGACGATAATTTGAGGCAAGATTGCGTTCACCAGAGCGGTGAGTTGGTAAACTATCGTATGCGGGGACTTATGTCATAGCTTGGGTGAGCTCTGAGCTCGCTTACCATGACATAACCGTCACACCTTCATATGTGCTAGCTAATTATAGCTCTTTTGAATGACTCTAAAAGAGCGGTTCAATAAGCTCACTCAAAAAAGTAATTTTGCGGATCAACACTCTGAATCATGTTCACTTTGTTTTTTGCGATTCACTTGCAAAATTACGTTATGCATAAAATAGCTATAATTTTTGAAATAAGGGTTATTACTTCCCCTAAAATTATGTTTTCACATCGCACGTTCTCTACGCACCGCAAGAAAAAGTAAAATAGTCCCGCTATAATCTTTGTCAGGTCTGAAGGCTGAAGTTGGTAAAGGCTTCATTCAAATTCAATGCACACGAGTCTGCTAACTTCACGCCTGATTTGAAGATAACGAAAAGTAATACTGAAACAAAGTTCAGTGTTGAACAACTTGTTGAAATAAACATTAAAAATATAGTCTAAAAAAGTAGCGGTAAAAAATAGTCTTAATAGGGTAGCGTTAAAACAGTATGGTTGAAAAAGTAGTATTAAATATAAATACTAACAGTACGTAGGTGGGTAAATTTCGCGGCTGTCCCTCCAAATAGACTCTGTAGAAGACTCACAAGCGCTTATTGTGACACCGCATTCCTTAGCGCACAACCACTATTCTTTGACAAACTGGGTAATTTTATTTAAGTCCACCGAAGCTACTTCGATTAGGCTTGTAAAGAAGTATGAACCAAAGGACTGTTTTCTTCCCTTAGCAAGGGCTCGTTGTAAACAAGGCTAAAAGCTTATGTATCTTTTCTATCATTTATAATTTACAGTATGGCTGTAAGTAGAGGTGATTCCACTATGCTGGTGTAAATCCAGGAAACAATCTGAGGTCGCAACACCTATATTGCTGCAATAGCTTTTTTTTCGAAAATATAGAGCACAAAATGCCTTGCGAGCTTTTCCTGCTACATTTTTCTTTCATATAAGCTTTGAGTCGAGGATAAATCCCAGATATTTAACTTTGATTCAGAGGCTTATAGGAGTTCTGTTAAGCTTCGGTAGGTCGAAAATTGGAGCCCTAAAATCAGAGCTCTTTCAAATATGTTACTACACACTCTTGGCACCGTTGCGACAGAATATGTAAGGAGTGAGCTAATCTCTTCGACGGAGTTTGATTAAGTTTGATTAAGCTACCTTAGAAGCTAATTAACTGTTAGATTCTAAATCAAAGGAGATAGAACACTGCCAGTATCAATCACTCGCTTGTTGGTTGAGCTACCAAGGACGAGTATCATACCCGGTTTTTGAGTAGTTGCAAATTGACACCCAGGTTTTGGAAACCATTCACAATCAATTATTCGACAATTATTGAACCCTTCCTCGATTTCCAGAAATGCAGTTAGCGCGTACTCATGGTAAGCAAGTGATTATCAGTCTGATCCAATAAGGTATGCAGCAGCGCTGTTTCAACAGACTTACCTTTCGTGCAGGGAAGCTGTGATTTCGAGATCAGAGTACATGCTAGTTATCGAATACCCTACAAACTTCTCCAAATTTTTCAACAGAAAGAGCTTTATATTATGTTTATTATCTCTTTCTCTGTCTTAAGGATGAACAAAACTTTCCGTTTCCTGCCAACTGATAGGAATCAACCAAGGCATAGGCCCCCTAATGTCCACTGAATATCAGCCGGGATGATACCATGCGAGCCTGGTGACTTGAATACGCAAAAAAACTTGAAAGACCCACGTTATGTGTCATCTGGAAAAGACAGGAATCAAACTTGCATCCCTGTATGATTTCAAAGGTAATGTTTGAGATGTTGACAATGTGGACGTCAACATTCTGCTGCCAAAATTGCAGGAACTTGAATTTTTCTCTTCTAATATACTATGGCTAGAGTCCTATCTTCATGATCGATCTTATTGTGTTCGATGCAAGTAATGCCTTTATACTCCATTTAAACAAAAAACTGGAGTTCCACAAGGATCTTTTCTACTTCTTATTTGATATGAATGATCTACCGCCACTTCTTTCATGTTCTTTTTTCCGCTGATGACTTTTAATTTTTAGCAACAGAAAGATCCATCGATGTCGGAGCCTGCAGATACTTGAAAATTGGTTTCAAACATAGCATATTGCGCTAAATACTCAAAAACGGCACGCAATGGTTTTTCCCCAACAAGCGTATCCACCGGTTTATAACTATTTAATAATAATGCATTCCCCTACGTATGCCAAGGATCTTGGAGTCACTTTTGATAGCAAACTTAGATATGATTAACAAATCTTTGATATCGTCAATCGTGCTTACAAAATGTTCGGCTTTGTTCGTCTCAATCATTCACGACTTTTCAGCCCTTTCTTCTTTTGCTCACATCACTTGTTAGACTACTCTTAAAATATGCATCTGTTGTTTGTAGTGATGGGCGTTTCTGTTGTTTTCAAAAAACGAAAACGAACTGTTTTTTTTTTCAAAAACAACTGTTTTTTAAAACTGTTTGAAAAAAACAGTTTGAATTAACGAGAGAAACAAATTTTATGCAGTACGACAATTAGAGTTTGGTCGTACTAGGATTTTCACATACTAGATATAACTAGTACGAGTACGAAAAAATACCTGTTCTAAATACCTATTTGAAGTATGTACCTGTATACATACAATGCATACGATTTGCAGTAATGTAATGAAATTGACTAATATGCCCTCCTCCACCCTCCAGACCCAACGTTCCCAAGCTAGAATGGTGATGGTGCAAGATTACCTTCAAAGAATACAGAGTCATTAGTCTGTGCAGCTTGTCCGTAACTTTCCAATGGTAGGTCATTAATTTGACAAGTATTTCTCCAATCTAGGGGCCATCTAAAGGACAACAATTCAATCAATTTAATTTGTTTTTCTTTTTACTATATGCAGAAAACACCTCCTGTATTCGTTCAAATTTCCAAAGTAAAAAAATTACTAAAATAGGACCAACTAATCCTGTTGTCATCTATATGACTTTTCATTGAGTCTCTGATACCAAACTTTTTCTGGCTAATCTAAAACAGTCGGATTTCCACTTCACCTCACTGGAGCATGAAGTTTGCCGAAAATTTTATTAAGAAATTTAAAAAAAAAATTTTTCGTTTATTAAACATGCACCCACTAAGGGGCCAACCTCTTCCGTAAGGCTGGACATGAAACCAAGGGGCACCTTACCTCCCGCGGTTTTTTTAATTTTACAACCCCGGTAGAGTTGGAGACACCCTTGTGGCGACCTCCAGTCACGAGGAGGGCCTCAGCACAACCAGAGACGCCAACTGGTGATCCAAATAGGATCCCAACCTTATCCTCCTTGGCACTTTTAGTGCTACTTTTAGTTTTTCCGGAGGATTTCATTTTGCCGTATTTTCGAAACTAGGCCACTTTTTCCCAGACTTGTATGGAAATTTTGCCCGAAACAACGCAGATTGGTCCCTGAATTCATGCTAGACCAAAAAAAAATTTTTGGAAAAAATTGACGTTTTTGCCCAAATTCCTCTATAAAAAAATTTTTGCCCTTAAAATATCACTATTGTACTCCCCGAACACTTTCAATCACCGAAAGCGCCGTAAAGTTAGTTTTTTCCAAACTATGGCCAAAAAACCCCTTACTCCCCTACAAAACCGAAATTTTTTTATCACAGCAATAGGTATTGGCCCGTTATGTCCCAAACCACTCTAACCCGAAATTGGCCGATTTTGTCCGATTTCAGCTCCTTTTGCCCTAAAAACTTTTTGAATATTAAATAAAATACTTGCAAGTACGAAAATGCTCGCAAGTACGAAAATATTGTTTTCCGCAGCTAAATAGTTTTCAACCACCAAGCAGTTCGTTTTAACAAGCGAAAAACGGTTCGTTTAAAAAAAAACGAAAAACCATTCGTTTTAAAAAAACAGTTCGTTTTTAAAAAACGAAAAACGATTCGTTTAAAAAAAACAGTTCGTTTTAAAAAAACGATTCGTTTGAGAAAAACGAAAAACGTTTCGTTTGAAAAAAACAGTTCGTTTGAAAAAAAACGATTCGTTTGAAAAAAAACGACAAACGTTTCGTTTGAAAAAAACAGTTCGTTTGAAAAAAACGACAAACGTTTCGTTTGAAAAAAACGATTCGTTTGAAAAAAACGACAAACGTTTCGTTTGAAAAAAACAGTTCGTTTGAAAAAAACGACAAACGTTTCGTTTGAAAAAAAAACAGTTCGTTTGAAAAAAACGATTCGTTGGAGAAAAACGAAAAACGAAAAACGATTCGTTTCAAAAAAACAGTTCGTTTTAAAAAACCGATTCGTTTCAGAAAAACGATTGGCTTTAGAAAAACTATTCGTTGTAGAATAGTTGGAATAATTGGTTTTAGAAATACTATTTTTTGTAGAAAATGGTTCGTTTTAGAAGAGCAGTTCGTTTTAGAAAAACTGTTTGTCGCTATTTGAAAAAACTGTTCGTTCGTTTTTTGTTGGCAAACGTTTTTTTCAAACTGTTTGGCGTTTTTGAGCCCATCACTAGTTGTTTGGTGTTCATAGAATTAAGCTTCTTGTGGACTTGAATTTCAGCAGAGCATTAGTATATAAATCGATTCGGCCAAAAATTCATATTTCTATATATATATATATATATATATATATATATATATATATATATATATATATATATATATATATATATATATTTATATATATATATATATATATGTATATAAATATATATATATATATATATATATATATATGTATATAAATATATATATATGTATATAAATATATATATATATATATATATATATATATATATATATATATATATATATATATATTTATATACATATATATATTTATATATATATATATATATATATATATATATATTTATATATATTTATATATATATATATATATATATATATATATTTATATATATATATATATATATATATATATTTATATATGTATATATATATATATATAAATATATATATATATATATATATATATATATATATATATATATAAATATATATATATATATATATATATATATATATATATATATATATATATATATATTTATATATATATATATATTTATATATATATATATATATTTATATATATATATATATATATATATATATATATATATATATATATATATATATATATATATATATATATATATATATATATTTATATATATATATATATTTATATATATATATATATATATATATATATATATATATATATATATATATATATATATATATATAAGAAGAAATTAAGAAGAAAAAAGAGAACGGGAAAATTTGAAAATTTTTAAATTCCGATAACTTTTGACAGAGTTATTCAATCGTTACGAAATTTTCTGAACATATTGGTATTATTTAGTTATAAGTTTGTGTTGCTTTTAATGGGCGTGTTGGCAGCCCTGTAGCTAGGGCAGGCACTGAAAGTGAAAACCTTAAAATCAACGACTCTCCTGAAAAAAGCCGCTTCTTCAAAAAAAAGCCACTCATATGTAAATCTTATGCTTTGTTTACATAGCCAAAGTAAAAAATTTGATATGTTCTAACGGGCACGCCTGGTAACCTTTGCCAAATTTACCTATATTTTTAGCATAAAAAACTTATGTTCACGGAAACTCACGATCCGATAAGCAGAATTAATTGAAATTTACAGAATGTATTGGTTTTAAATAGGACCAGGTCTGATAGAAGTGATTTTGAAATCCGGGCGATTCTTTGCCAGTGGTGCCATCTTGAAAAATCACTAAAAAAGATAACTGCTTGTAGCCCTATAAATTCTAATTCAGTCGTTCGATTTTAACGAAATTCACACAGTAGCTGAACCTTACTTTAAACCACGTTTGGTAGAAATTTAGAAGCCTCTGAAATTCGGTTGGAGCTGCCAGCTATGATAATTTTCGTGCCTTAAATTTTGAAAATTCGTTGAGGAATATAAAGCTCTTTGCCCTATAGCTTTCAGTACAGTCATGGTATCATAACGAAATTCATATGGCAAATTTAAATTATTGTAGGCAATATTTGTAGGCAAAATTTAGTTTGAAAAACAATGATAGGGTTGCCCGCTATGATTGTTTTTGTATTTTTTTGACATAGCTCTAGTAAGCGATTTTATCATAAAATTTTCAAATCGTAGTGGTCTTGAAGTGAAAATTCACACCAAATACTAAGATCTAGAAAGTTTGAAAGCTCTTGGGAATGGTAACCCTAAATTTCTTTGTTACCCTATAACTTCCAATGCAGTGATCGGATCAATACGAAATTCGCAGAGCAGATTGAATTCAACGTGAGGCAGATGTGGCTTATTTTTGGCCTCGGTGCTAGCAAAGGACTGCTAGCACGAGGTGTTTTTATTATTTTCGTACCAATAAATGCTTGCATTAAGTATTCACATCGCGAATATACAATATATAACAATATATATGACAATACATACAATATATAATATATAAGACAATAACAACAATATATAACAATACACTCAAAATCTGCACAAATCCGCTACTGTTCTTCGAACATTAGTATTTCTAGCGGTTCTAATGCACTAGGGGTTTTTTCAAATAAAGTCGTGAATGTTTCCAAGTTTTCGGTAATCTCTGCTACTCTGTACTCTCTGTTTGAGGCTACCTTTGAATCGATTAAATTCGTCTCCGTTACAGTTTAATAACCGATACCATACCTCAATACCATCGATAATTCAATGCCATGTGCTCGGACGAATACCTATTACCAATCCCATTCTAACTTCCATTCAATAATCAATTGAACTAACAAACCCTCAACAAAATCAAGTTACAAAGCTAAAGCACGAGTGTCAAAATCATCACTTCTATTGCAACATTTTTAACACTATTGACGCCTACGGAAACATTACCGCAGACGACCCATCCATCCGTCCATTCCTCATTGCATAAGTTCCAATTTTTTTCTTCTTACTATTCACACATCATCAAGTGCATGTGTATTGACACCTAATCTATATTTGTTTCAATCTACGTACATACATAGCGCATACATTAAATTATGTACTTTAAAAGTTTTGCCAACAATTGTTGTGATAGCAGCAGTAGCGGAACCAGTATCATAGCACATGAGCTACGACGACCGACCCCCATTTTCGGTAGTGTCTTTGAAATATTTTATTTTGTAAAACCCAGAAAGACAGCTACACGCCGATATCTCATCACGTTTTTTTCATATACGTGAAAAAAAGTAGTTGTACTTGCTACACATTATTTCCATTTCCATTTCTTACATGGTTCTTATATTCTTGGTCTCGACACCGTATTAAGAAATTTGAATTCTAAAATCAATGCAAAGCTTTTCTTCCGCAGAAGCATATGAGTGTACGGTAGACAAACATTCATTCTCTCGACCAGTTAAAGCTTTATTTTTAGTCTTGGAATGTACTACACAATTATTCTTATCACCCTTCTCGAGAGCTGTTGTGTGTATGTGAATAAGAATATGTAAGAAGATTACGGTATGATTCAAACAACAATATTTTACGTATGAATATGTGCAATTTATTTTAACGCTAAATACGGCTTTTTGCATTACGGATTCAGATTGGACTTGGAGATTATGATGCCCTTGTATATTTTATTTTACTTGTATAGACATTTCATACGAAGATTGACGAAATTTTCCGAGAATATTTATTTGTACAAAGAATTATCACTCAGCGTTTATTGTAAGAATATGTGAAATTGTTTCATTTATAGTATTGTAGTATGTATGTGGAAGGAAGATAATTGGGGCAAGTTGCTAAGTAATTGGGCTTGGATAGGTGCAGATGGAGTTTGATATAAGATTTTCACGTGATTCGAATTACATTCGATGCAATGAAATGTCGTCATATGGCAGTAGCAGGTTCTGAATGAGTGGCAATCACTTATCATTATAAGGTGGCGTAGACAACGACGACAATCATAGGGCGTAGTTGAAGCTACTGTGGGGGCCTACAGTAATGTAGGTTAGCTGTGAATAACAAATAAGCGGTCTCCGACCGAGATCGAGAAAGGTTGTGGCGGAAATGCCTTGGCAACTCAATGATCTCTCTACGACAGGACCAGATAACGCCGTCCTTTGCGAGGGGGAGCGAAGAGAATGTCACTGTGGCGGTGACCATCTGGCCAGCTAAGGACGATGCCCAAAGAACCCCAAGAACTTGAGGAAGACGCTTACGCAGTATGGAACCGGGTGATAACAATTATTGGCGCATGACCAAATACTTTCGCCATATGGACTGAAATTCGACAGTCGATTTGTCGAGGTACTGCAGCTTCAATTCCAGGAATATCGCTCTCCGAAGGATGACATTAGCGAGGAAGAAGAAGCCTCTGTGCCAACAATAGACTCGAATTATAACCAATAATTTCGAAGAAATAAAACAGTTTGTGGACTAAATAAGCGGAAAGCACCTGAACCTGATTCAATCGGCAATGAATGACTAAGAAACCTCGCTGAAAGCATCCTGGAGACCTTGACGGACATAGACAACGCTAATTTTCGAACGAGGAGCTTCCTTGAGGTGTGGAACCGCTGTCTTCTATAACAGTTGTGTCTAAGACAGGTAAATATCTTCACTTCCGACAAAACTGGAGAACTACAAGTCTCCTATTCTCCTTAGGACAAATCGCTGAGCGTCTTTTTCTCGACCGGCTTAATGAGATAGTTGAGGAAAAATCCATCATCCCCGTGGTACTATTTATAACTAACAACCACTTCTCTACAATGCGGACAATAGAAGCTGGCACCTGAATCGACTCGCAGGAAAAACTGTAGTACAAGAGCGGTCAAGGTAGGAAGTTGTAGACCCACGCGAGCCATAAGCCACTCCTAAAAGAAAAATGGCAATGTCACCAAAGATGTGGCTTCCGAGCGTCAATTCAGAAAAGGAAACCGGAAAAAAAAACTTGTCCAACTGGCGAAGGGTGATGTCAAGCAAAAGAGTGAAAAGTGGATCAAGGCCGAAAGATCAAAAACAAAAGTTGCAACGGAGACCTCACACGGAGGCAATAATTATCACCTCTAAGGAGGGCGTAACATATGCAGACGTCCTGTAAAAAGTCAAGCAAACGCTACCTTAAAGGACTGAAGTGACATAATGACCCGTATTAGATGGAAATAGACGAGCTGCTTGTTGTTTGAACTTAAATCTAGCGGAACTGACCAGGATGAATTCAAGAGAAAAATGGAGGGCTTGGGGAACAGGCGAACATTCGAGTAGCAATTGAATACCGCGATCTAGACGAAATCACTACGAAAGAGGAAATCTGCAGTGCTCGCAAGGACTAACTGGGGCTGACGAACGTAGAGCAATCAATCATCAAAAGTCTTTCAGGAGTATCCAAACGGCTAATTCACATCTTGTTGTCAGCCAGACTGCACGTAAGGCCTTAGCAGAAGGGTGGGTAATTTGTAGGCTTGAGGAGCAGATTTCCATGAATAGATCCTTCAAATTCCTCCTATTCGGATAGCGAACAATTGCAGAAACCTACAGGACCGATCGAAGCTTAGTTGAAGATGTGGAGAAGAGGGTGATGCAGCCTAAAACTACACTAAGGATGTAAATTGTCTCTTCTGCACGAAAGCCGAAGGTTGCAATAAGAAGTACATAGCGGGTAGCAGAGCAGGTGTTCAGTTTTCAAGAAGGCGATGAGCTCCAGGCGTAAATGAAGATCATACAATTGAACCTCAACTATTGTCCGGCAGTGCATTGTTCCCAGTCGATTTTACAGTCAGTCACACAGGATTGCGCACAGTCGGTTTACGAGTACGAAATAGATGGCACCTGAGTTCAATCGTAGACTTCACTTTTGTGAACAACGCTTTAGCCAAGGACTTGCAATAGCGGGGCTAGTAAGCACTAAACCTGGTGACCTACGTACGTAGCAAAAACCAAATGTATACGAGTGTCAAGAGCGAAAGCATGGTTGGCTGGTCATCAAAAATGCTCCACAAAGAAACATTCCGGGAAATAAAACGTTCTGGGAAAGATATGGAACTGGACGGAACTGCTTCGATGAAAGCGTCGCGAATTGTCAACGAGATTCAACAGGCGTGCGACACTTCTGTGCCACAATATTCTCTTCACAAGTCCAGGAAGGTAAATCATTGGCGAAATGCGGATATCCAGAAACTCCGGGAAAATGTATCAAGTCTAGTCGATGTAGCCAACTTCGCAGGAATAGCCCAAAGTATGAAGACTTGCAGAACTAATATAAAAACGCCCGAAAGACGCTCCAAATTGTGATCGCTAAGAGGAAGGAGCATTTAAGGAAGCTATGTATTCCAATCTATGGGGTGGAGCGTACATAGCTGTTAGGAACACAATTAAGCGAAAGAGTTCTCCTCAAATCAAGTGTCCGAAGATGCTGCAGCAAATAATCACAAAGTTAAACCTTCAGCTTCTGGGCTTGTTAAATACGAAAGGGAAAGTTTTGATATATAAAGTCGAAAGCAAAATGAGATTTTCGGATAGGCAATTTGGCTTTCGAAAAAGGCGATCAACTGTGGAGGCTGTCGGAGTGGTATCGGACTTAGGAATGAACGCCAAAGATAAAGATTGATAATTTAAAGTAATTGTAATCGATTTTATCATGAGAATACTTTTGCTGCGAGTCGCAAAATTTGTGATGTGCTGCACTGTAGCCGTTGCAATTTATGCATTTGTGTATCATTTATAAACTTTGGGTTTTTGTTCAATAAATTTTGTGCATTTAGAGTTAAGACGGATATATTTGGTGCATTTCTGTTTCTCGAGATGCTGAGGATTTACTATAATTTGAATATTTGAGGTCATTGACCATATTTAAGAGCGTTAGTTCCCTAGGTAAGCAATCTCCTTGTCAATTGTTTTTTCATGCTTCTCATTTTCTGATCCAATATTGCATTATGTTGATGAAATATAGAGTTATATAAAATCGATCCCAAAAACTCCATTCACACCTAATCTCTCCACAATCATATCGCACTAATTAACCCGATAGCTGTTTTCATCATGCTCAAAACCATTTTCATCGCTCAAATACATGTAACAAAAACAATGTTATCTCTCGTATCACCGCAATGTAGTTAAAGCTGCTACAGCATACATAGTCTCCATCAGCCAGTAAGTGGTTTGAATAGCTAACCAAATCAACAACATTAACCCTGGAAGGTACGGTAAATTTTTGGACAAGCTTGAGGTACATGGTTATACTAAAAAGAAGGCAACAATAGTATTATGTACATTTTTTATTTTATCATTAAACATTAAAAGATTATATAGCTTCTAGCCTCATGGCAGTCAGAGTGGCCAACTGGCGGATGCGCGATGAAATATAGACCGCATGTGAGTAAAAATTACTCATGAGTACCATTCTAGGGTTAATACAGTACAGCACAAGTCAAGCACCGTATGATGCCTCTGCTTGCTTGCTTTGCGTCGACGACGACAAGAAGCACACTACAGACCACGTGAAACCAAAGACGCAGTTTTGAAAATAGCCCATCTTCACTGTATCTATTTACGAAAATAACAACACGCCACAAACAAAACAAATTCGAAATGAACACGACAAAATGGACGAGACTGTCTTTAAAAAAACAACGAAATGAAACTTTAAACTAAATATACGAGAAGAAAACTAGCAGGGTGCGACGCGACGGAGAAACCTAACAGAATTGGAAATGAACTTTAATTTCTAAATGACAAGTTGGAAAGTAATAGAACCGACTCAAAATGAATGCATCGGTTTTTTTCGTTGCTGTTGCTGTTGAGATAACTGAGACTGTGCATTTTTCCTCTAAGGCAACAGATGCCTACATACATGTCACCTAACCGATTTAGTTCAGTGAATGATAAAATATTTAGTTACACCATCGATTCCGGAGCGCGAAGAATAGCTAGTTAGCTGGCCAGCTAGCCAGCTAGCGAACTGAACTGACTGATCATCCGCTAACAAGATATATTTTTAAAAAGCGTACATAGGAATTAGTCTCGAAAGAATTTTGGTTATCTAAGAAATAGGTTTGCGACTCAACGGCATGTGTAGATAGATACACAGCAGTAGCAGCAAGCTGCAGAAAACATTCTTCACTGCGAGGAATTATTCGCGTCAACAGAGTTGAGTAGAGGCCTCCTTAAAGCTCTTTGATGGTTTGTTGTCACCAGCCGACAGACAGTGCGGTAAATTTAAATTCGCGAAACCAACTCAATGAGTTTGCAAATCTACTTAAATATAGCCAGGCATGCATTTCGGTTCGATTGCACAGAACGCTACAGATAGAAGATGTTTGGTGTAGATATTCGGGTATTTTCAAAATAGGCCAACGACTTGCAAAAACGCTACTGTGCGGTGCGGTCATCTCATTGGCCGCGTTCAAAATGCATCATAGCAACTCAAACAAAGCGGCTATACAACGCACACAATACTATTTCGAAACAGTCTTGATACGATTGAGTCATCTCTTTCATAGATGATAAAGAGCTGAAAACTGCAACAGCCCTACAAGTCCACAACGGCATGATTTGATTCTATCGTTGAATAACAATGTAACTACTGCCCATAGTCAACTGGATAGGATAATTGTGCTTTTCCTGTCCGTAGCAAAATCTGATTTGTAACAACAGACCTTCTTTACGGGCGGCAACGGATATTCTCTTTATCTATGAACATCTTAATATGCGAACCTTGAAGCTTTATATAAACACTCAATTAATCAACACCGCGCAAATTTTCTCACATATACGTTTTGTTTGTCCAGCCGAACACAAAAAGATACACCACAGTGAATTAATCTTTTCATACCTTATCAAATACGCCACTTGTTCTCAAAGCACATCGATTGTAGCGAAATATAACAACTTTCGTCGGTTCAATCTGTTTTCTGCTGTGTTGCTAGCAATTACACTTTCCATGCACTTACACAAATCCGATACACATGAAATTAAATTGTTTTTAATTCAATTAATCGCGGTCAATTAAACTGTGAAAAATTGAGAACAATATTGACACGGCGATACGCAGAACACAACGGTAACAACGACGAATATTCGTAGTTTGGGTTTGATTATCATCAAAATGTTTGTTTCATGCGTTTCAAAGATATTTTTCGCTCACGTTGTGATCGCCGCGGCAAGCAAACAAACACGAGGTTTCATTGATCCAGTACACTACTGTCGAATAAATTAAGCGAGTAATGCTACTATCAATAAAATACGCAAAACGAGCGCACCGAGCTAGCCAAATCCGATCGAAAGTATTGTGAGATGGCTAGGAAATTTTTTGAAACGATATGCATGAGTATAGAGACGCTAGAATAAGATCGCAAAGGAGAGTGAATTTATTTATTTGTTGTAGAGCGTAGAATCTGAGTTTTAGTAGTGTGTTAAAGTTTTCAGTAGAATCTAGAGAGTTCAGTGCTTCGAAAGCTGAGGGACAAGTTAGCTGAAATAAATAAATTAAAATTTTCCGACTCATTTGTGGAATATTTTCACAGTTAATTAATTTATTGTTAGTTGATTTTCTTGATGGTGTTCTCTCGAGATCATCTTTTTTTGGACATTTCGATAATATCTCTTATCCAGAAATGTTGGTAGATGTCTAGATGATGAGACCGATCGGAGGAGCGGCAGAAGAGGTGCGAGGGAGGCTGGATGATTCCATACACTTTTTAACATCAAAATGTAGTCCATCAGAATGGACGCGTTCGAGCCCTCTTCCCTCTGTGCATCCACCTTTATGTCCCACCACTTTTATACCATCCACTTCTGTCATCTCATCTTCCATCAAGGGAGCTGGATGACTCTATTCATTTTTAACCAATCAAATTCATATATATATTAAACTTAGAGTTATTCAGCTTCATTTTGCCTTCTTCACTTGCATCTGTTGGTATGGATGAGGCAGCGGGAGGTCGGATGACTTCATTCTTATGATTAAAAAAAAGGGCTGGGAGGCGGAGGCGCATTTCTAAATTTGAAAGATAAAAAATAATTTCGATATTTTTATATACTATGTATTGGGCAAGATCAGTCACCCCACCTCCATTATTTTTCAACACTCCCCGATCGACAGTCCCACATTTACTAAAATGTCAAAAAGCCATTTGGTATGGAACTTAAGAGCCAGTTTCATTGAACATGATCTTTCAGTCAAGCCAGATGAGCTGAATCTTTAAATGATACTAAACACTCAAGGAGAATAGTCTTTGAATCAGTTTTTATTTTTTATTCATATGAGATGAACCGAATATTTAAATGGCACCACAAACCCACTGATAAGAGCTTTTTGAATCAGTTTCAATGAGTCGGATCTTTGGTGAAAATTAGATGAGCTGGATTTTCGAATCAAATCAGATGAGCTGGATCTTTGAATCAAATCAGATGAGCTGGATCTTTGACCGAAGGTCTTTGGAAGGGATCTTTGAATTAATTTCGACGAACTCAATCTGTGATTCATGTTCGGTCAGCTATTGTAGAGATTTTCTCGGTGTTGGATTGTAATTATAATAACATATCATTTTAATTATTTCGATCGTATAAATTTGATTCGGAATTTTGTGGAGATGGAAATTTGTTCTTGTTATTTGGATAAAAAATAAATCATGTCCATGGAAACAACTGTTTTACATTAAACTTTGGTTAGTGTTTTGTTTATGTTAGTGTTTTGTTTATTTTGTTATTTGAAAATTCCAATTCTATGATAGACGCATCAGCCTATTCTGATCTTCTTATCAAAAAATATATGTAAATCGCGCAATAACATATTACGTTGATTGACAGTCATGGTAAGAGTACTCCGCTACCAAACTTGGCTACTCTCCGCCTCTACTTAATTGTAAGAAGCTAACACTAGAAAACCTGCAAAATCAAGAAATTGCAACGGTATAAATGATGGCACTGGTGTTCCACTTCACAGTAACTTCACAATTTCAGGCGTTCTATTTAAGGAATTTAATAGAAAACATCATAAAAATTTCAAGGACCAAAAAGTTCTCTACCGTAAAAATTGGTTTTATGACTACTACAAGAATGTCCGCGGTCTGAGGTCCAAAATAGATGAAATTAGGTTCAACTTTTCCTTCACATAATATCTTCCGTAAAGACCGCGTCCGCACTCCCTACCGCGAATCAGATGGCAGTGCTGTTGTAATCGGTGTAAATAAGGCTCTCGATGGAATACTCTGCACTGACCTTCTCTCCCTTTTTCCCCCGTTGTATGTATTCATGTTCACGTTTCCTTAGCTCCGTCAAACAATTTTTTTCTCTTTTTTTCTTTTCTCCTGATACTAAAGCTGCCTATTTCGGGAAGGCGTAGTTTTATTAAAAGGAGACATCCTTCTTTAGTTAGCAAGCAGCTTTTTTAAGAAGATATCGTCCCTTTTAGGAAAGAGACAACATATTTATTTCTTTTTATTTATTTTTTTATCTACCAAGTAAGTCATAGATTTAATATATAATATATGTCTATATATATATATATATATATATATATATATATATATATATATATATATATATATATATATATATATATATATATATATATATATATATATATATATACAGTGGTGGGCAGCTAAATAGAACACTTGCATTTCTATCAATAACAGGGCATTTTTTCAGTTTTTAAGTAAGCAACTGATTTTGAACTTATGTATTATTTATTGAAACTATAAAAGCTTATTTAAAATGTGAAATGATGACTCTATTTGTTTGTAAGTAAAAATATATAAACACTAATTAAAATACGCGTGGCCACATAAATAGTACATAAATTTGCATTGCAGTAAAGTTATAAAAAAAATATTTTTAAGCAACCGTATAACTTAATATTTTGTTGCAAATCCTCTGTTCTTAATGTTCTTAAGGGGTTAGTCCACTGTTAAACTGCTCAAAATGAACTTTTTTTTAAACAGCTACCAACAAAAAACTATTCAAGATATCGATTTGAAATTTTACATACATCTTTATTGAAGCTAAGAGCTAACAATTTCATTAGAAAAAATTATTGCTGCGGCGATCCACCGGGATGGCCGCCATTTTGTTTTCTAATATTTTTTTCCAATATAAATGTTAACTCTTAACTTCAATAAAGATGCATGTAAAATTTCAAATCGATATCTTGAATAGTTTTTTTTTGGTAGCTGTTTAAAAAAAAAGTTCATTTGGAGCAGTTTAACAGTGGACTAACCCCTTAAGCACAGCTGAGCATCGCCTTGGTAGACTCTCCACTAAAGTTTGACAGCGTTCGTTAGGAATAGATCTCCAGGCGATCTGAAATTGGTCCCACAATTCAGCAGCATTTTTCGGTTTCACCCTGTTTATGTGAGTTTCGACATCATTCCACAGGTTCTCGATCAGATTTAGATCAGGAGACTGGGCGGGCCATTGTAAAACGGAGACATTTTTATCACCAAGGTAACCCTTCACAAGACGAGAAGTGTGCTTAGGATCATTGTCTTGCATAAAACGCCATATCAGTGGCATATTTTCGTCTGCAAAGGGGATCATGTGGTCCTCAAGAATTCGTATCTAGACGTGTTGATCCATTTTCGTGTCTATCTTGATTATTGGTCCCACCCCATGCCAGGAAAAAGCAGCCCACACCATCACATTTCCGCCACCATGTTTAACAGTTTTCTGTGTGTATTTGGGATTGTGTTGTTGGTTAGGTGGACCTCAAACATACCTTTTCCCATCTGATCCGAACCTGCAAAACTTGGATTCATCACTCCACAGCACATTTTTCCAGAAAATTATCGGTTTGTTTAGATGTTCCTTTGCAAACGATTTCCTCATTTTTAAGTTCTTCTTTGTCACAAGTGGTTTTTTTGAGCGATGCATCCTCTGAGATTTTTTTCTTGCAGACGCCTTCTAATTGTTCTATCTGACACAGAAATATTGCTATCATTCAGAACACTGCTTTTTATCGCTTTGGAGCTCGAAAAAGGGTCGGCGACACTTGCTCTGTATATAACATTGTCCTCTTTTTTTGTTGTTTTTCTTGGCCTTTTAGCTCTCGGAACGTTTTTGGCACTGCCATAGAGCTCCTTATGACGTAAAACATTGTAAACTACCATCCGCGAACACTCCAGCTGCTTGGATATTTCCGTAATTGTTGAACCTCTGTCTTTCATGTTGCAGATGATCTCACGCTTTTCGTCGGAGCACTGTGGCCCTCTTCCCATCTTCACAAATATTTCTTTATATTTAACTTTTTCAAAAAGTAATGTTAACTGTTCTTACTTTCAAATAAATTTGTTATTATTCAAGAAAATTCACTTCGACTCACTAAAACCAAGTGTGTACTATTTAGATGACCAGATAAAATATTTCCTTTTACACTGAAATACGCAATGCAATGGGAAGATGCATTGCGTATTTTATGAAGATGCTCAAAACTAGTTCTCACATATGTGAGCATGCGATAAGAAATGTAAACATTCGATTCCTCGCTGCATGTTTCCAGCAAATTTAAATTGAACAGCCTGCGAGGATAGTGTTCTATTTAGGTGTCCACCACTGTATATATATGTATGTATATATATATATATATATATATATATATATATATATATATATATATATATATATATTTATACATATATATATATATATATATATATATATATATATATATATATATATATATATATATATATATATATATTTATACATATATATATATATATATATATATATATATATATATATATATATATATATATATTTATACATATATATATATATATATATATATATATATATATATATATATATATATATACAGTAGAATCTCGATTATCCGAGCATCGATTATCCGACTATTCGATTATCCGGATTTATTCCTCACGGCTCTAATTACCGATTTTAAAATGATTTGACGGCGCAACGAGACATGTTACGACGAACTTATTCCCGCATCCGACGTGTAGGTACTCCCGCTCTCATTTGTTTGCGCGATAGTGTTTTTTATTGTTTCATTTTACATTTGATAGCGTTCAACTGATAGGTTGTCTTTTATTTTTGTTTACGTTTTGCGTTAAAAATCTATAATGTCTAAGCGAAAAAGAGTAGTGTTATCTCTTAAAGACAAAGTGAAGATAATTGAGAGTTTAAAAAACGGTGCACGCTTGAGAACGAAGATGGAAGCTCGGAACGTAAAGCCATTAAAAAATCTCAAAATGAAATTCTTAAGAACGCATTTTTTACTTGGTTCTTACAAAGAAGAGCATACGGGCACTGGAGCATTGGATTTTAACCAAAAGTTTGGTGGTGATACTTGTTTCAAGGCGAGCTGTGGATGGTTAGCAAATCTAGACATGGAATTTGCGAATTGGAGATTCAAGGCGAGAAACTGTTTGCTAACGTTGCCTCAGCCGACTCATTTGTAGATGAGCTAAAAACATTTCTAGATGAAAAGGAATACGATATAAATTTTGCGTAAAATGCGGATGAAACAGGTCTTAATTGGAACGCTCTACCAAGCAGTTCATTGGCATCCCGTCGTGAAAATGCAGCACCGGGGCACAAAGTGAGTAAGGACAGAGTTACGGTTATGGTTTGCGCGAACGCTAAAGGAACACATCGATTGCCGCTGTTACTTATTGGCAAATCAAAAAATCCACGCTGTTTCAAAAATGTCAAAATCCCCTTAACTTACGATAACCAACATGGATGAACACAAATATTTTTCTTACTTGGTATGAAAATACATTTATTCCTGAGGTGAAGAAATTTCAAAAGGACATGGAAAAAGAGAGCGATGTGTTATTGTTGTTAGATAATGCGTCAACTCACCCTTCCGCTGAAACACTAAGTCGAGAATATGGAAAGTTTACAGTAAAGTTTTTGCCCCCTAATGGCTGAACTGCGATAGTGAAGACCTTGGATTCCAAATTTTAACTGATGAAGAAATCATTGACGATTAGAACAGTTACGAGAGAGAAAATGAAGAAGATGCTGAAACTGGTGATGTATATCGAGTACCATCTCACGCAGAAAGACAGGACGAATCGGA
>OZ022263.1:155377521-155405021 GCA_963978885.1 Nemotelus pantherinus
TGGAAACACTTGTGGGAGAGTCACATGAGATTCCTGGGATATCTGCCGTAAAAACGTTAAATAGAATTGGTCCGAGAATGGAACCTTGAGGTACACCTGAGTCGATTTGAAATTCGTCACAGGAAGCCCCATTGAAGGTGACGAAAGCTTTTCTTCCGCTTAGAAAATTATCAACAATTTTGATTAACCATGTTGGCAAACCGAAATTGATCATTTTAAATAAGAGTCCTTCGATCCAAACGGAGTCGAAGGCCTTCTGCAGATCAATAAGACATGCACCCAAAACCCTTTTGTTTTGCATACTTTCCTCTACGGCGTATTTAAGAATCATTAGCGCGTCTACTGTAGAGTGTTTGGGTTTGAAACCGAATTGTCTTTCGGGTATGATATGATTGATATCAATGGTATTATTAAGGTGTTTTAGGATAACCTTTTCAAGTAGTTTTCCCATGTTTGAGAGAAGATAGATTGGACGCGCGTTTAGGACATCACAGGTTCCTGACACTTTTGGAATAGGAAATGTTTTCTCACGCTTCCAAGCAGTGGGGAAAATAGCCAATATTTAAACAGGAATGAAATAGAATGGAGAGGTGCTCAAAGAAGCAAGTAGGAAGCTTTTTAAGGATAAAATTAGATATTTTGTCAACTCCGGATGATTTTTTTGAGGAGAGGGTCGAAACCAGAGATAGAAGGATTTCCTTATTCACGAAGGAACCGTGGCCTTGGGGGTTTGTGGAAGGATTTGATGTACTGAACCGAGAAAGAGTCAGCAATTGATTTTCTTGGCAAAAATTAGAGATAGAACTCTTGACGAATGAGGCAAATGATGGATCAGAGCTAAGTTTCTCACCGCGATAGATGAGAGAAAAGGCAGGGAGCGTATTGCCGTTAGAAGTGAAGTTACTGCTAAGTTTTTGGCGGCCAGTGTGAATATACCTCCCTGGAGTCGTGGCCTATTTATACGTTTTTTATGCTGACTTGAATTTTGTTTTATAAAATGTTATGCGAACTGGTAATAGCCGATCTCCCTCGTAGCTCAGTTTTCGTTTTTCTCCAAACATTACTCAATGTGATAAAAAGATTTAACAGCTAACATAATATCATACATGGCAACACAAAACGCACAACGCTATTTCACACACTAATTAAACGAGAGTTCTACAGAGATGCTCAAATAATGGACAAGAAATCGAAACTTTGGTGTTTTCACCGAAGACATTTTGTTCTGTGATCAAATGATTTGCTCCAACCGATCTGTGGCTGTATTGTTACAGCATAGATATTATCATTAAAACGTTTCAGGACTAGACGGAATGGGCGGTAATAGAACGGGGTAGATGCGTGCAAAAACAACAATAACAGTTCAAGCAATGCGTCCATCGTCTATACAGGGCCGAAAATTCAGCCTCGATGAAGATAAGGTGCACATGCGCGAGATAAAATTCCGATACGGATGTATTCTTTGATAAGCATAATGATACCGCTTGAATGCGTATTTATTTAGTGCAATGATTTGTTAGATAGTTATATCATGCGATGGTGCGTCGCTGAACGAGGAATTTTTATTGGAATTAGTTTTTTTCTAATTTACGATTTATTTGAATATTAAAATTTTCATTGATGATTGGATTAAAAGAATTTGAGACAAAATATTATTTGTAGGCTTAAAGACTATATATATATATATATATATATATATATATATATATATATATATATATATATATATATAAGCTATATATATTATATATATGTACATATATATATATATATATATATATATATATATATATATATATATATATATATATATATATATATATATATATAAGCTATATATATTATATATATGTACATATATATATATATATATATATATATATATATATATATATATATATATATATATATATATATATATATATACATCAGCAAAATGATTAGGAGAGATAATCTCTGAAGTGGCCGATTCGATTGAGCTGAAATTTTCGGAGGACGTAGATGTATGTAATAGGTAGGTCCATGACTTGCTAAAATTTAGATACCCTAAACCTTTTGGAGGTGGCGAGCGTTTAAATGAATTTTGAGGTACTCCTTTATTTCCAAATTTTGTTGAAATAAATAATTGGGAATGAAAACTTATTATGTTTTAAGCTTGTCTATGTTAAAAACTTGGAAATTTTGAGCCGCGTGTGGGTGCTAAATGCCTAAAAGTAGGCAACGATTTTTTTTCAAATTTTGATTTGTCATTACTTCTGACAAAAACATTGGATCATCGTGAAATTTGCAGAACATATAGATGTTGACAAAGATTTAACACACATTGAATTTCAAGATAGTGCGGGTAACCCTGTATCTACGGCAACCTCCTGAAAAAAAAATCCTTCATATCATTGAGCCTCCTGAAAATTTTTTGATTTTTGACAAAAAATTTAAATCATTGATAAATTTTCATCATGTCAAATTGAAATTTTGAAATTCCGGTTTGCACAAGAACGGCAACCCATCACCAAATTACCTCTATTTTCAGCACTCGAAAGTTCTGTTCACGAGAACTGACGACCGGATTATTCGATCATAATGAAATTTACAGGACATGTTGGTATTAACTAGGACCAGGTCTGATAGAAGTGATTTAGAAATGCGGGCAACGCTGTGGCAGTGGTACCATCTTGAAAAATCACTGAGAACAGTATTCGGACCTTACATTTGGTAATATTTGGTGAAAATTTCGCTGAAAAATTAGAATAGAGTAGCCAGCTATGGTGATTTTTGTCTCCTAATATTGCAAATTTGCTCAGCAAAATAAAGCTTTTTTCCCTATAGCTTCCGGTCCAGTGTAGAAATCAAAACGAAGTACACGCAGTAAGTGGGCCTTCATGTGAACCAAATGTCGTAGGAATTTCGTACAAAAATCATGAAAGACTTGCCAGCTATGACCATTTTTGTAATTTTGTGGAATTTCTTTACTGAGCGATTATGTCATTAGATTTGCAAATGGGAATGATCCTGCATTGAAAATTAACAACAAATATTAACGCTTTAAACATTTGAAAAGTTTTGAGGGTGGTTACCCTAAAATTCTTTTCACCCGTCTAACTTCCAGCGCAGTGATTCAATTGAAACGAAATTTACTGGTTGGGTTTAACTTAACGTGAAGCAGATTTGGTATATATTTTGCTTTGCTGCTAACACAGGGTAACCAGCATTGGCCATTTTCGTAAATATTGCACCAACAAATGCTTCAAATTACGTACTCATATGCAAAGCATTTGCAATAAAAATAAGAAGCCAATTTCTAAATTTTCCGAATTTTGAAAATTTTTCGGATGGCAGCCTCAAACAACGCTTAACCGCTGAAGCTTTCGATAAAATCCTCCGATGAGAATGAAATTCAAAGGATAAGTTTATTTAAGTATGAGCTTGTTATGGTTAACTTATTGCTGCTTCGTTGGGAAAGTGTTGCCAGCACTGAACATTTTCATCATTTGTGTTATAGTTGAGTTTTGTTGCTTTGGATAAGGAATGGTTGATATGATTCTACAAAAAAAGTGTATTACGTTCCACATTTTTTTGTCACTCAAAGACAATTACTTCGAAAATTAGTTTTCTAACGGTTCTGATGCTCTAGACTTTTTTGTCTTAGCGCCCGTACCAAAATGCATGTTATTTTGAAGGTTGCACATTTTAGTGAATTAGTTTTTATTTGGTGCGGAAGCAGCAGGATGGTATTTTCAGTCAAGTGTAGGCAAGATAAGCCGGCAAAGTAAGAAGGCAATTTTTTATTGTGACAGATTAAATAACAATCAGAAGGCAGTTAGCCATTAGCTCACGTGTGTAGTAACCCACAAACAGAAGAAAATTCAGCTATATCATTATTATTTCAACCTACCTCCAAATCGCCAAATATAATTCACATGACCTTTGTCAAGCCAGTAAAAATAGTATTTCATCCACACAGACTGCAATTGCCTAAGGTGTGATTTATAGCGCTCCAACTCTAATCTCACTTTTTTTTCCTGATTCTTTAACTTATAACAAGCGCCACTTTTATCTACCTAAACTACCCAAAAATGAACACATTCAATAAAGGTATATTCGCTAATTGTCGTCACATTTTCCATAGTCTTGCATGTTTTCACATTAGAAACGGAAACCACGAGTGCATGAAAATCATGAGACCAAAAAAAATTATGGAATATATGCCACCTTTTTCATGCAGCGAGAAGGAGGAGCACGACAACACAATTTAAAATACCATCCCAGCGAAAAACGACCAATGACGCACTTTCAATCAATTGCAGAATCAACATTATCAGTTTCATTGCTTCACAGCGTAGCGGCAGTTTGTGTTTGGCTATTCGTCGTCGTCATATTCGGTCTTAAAATCCCGTGACCGTAAGGACGTGACGACGACTGTACTTGCCAACTGTAGCATCAGCAGTAGTTACCATGACAACGTTGACAACGTTAGCCAAGATTCATTCAAACGAGAAACGAATCTTAAGCCAACAAGCCAAGAAAATAGGCTAACTGACTCGACATCAATCTATTAGCTTAAAGCACTGTTTCTTCAAAATTCAGAGATTCTTCCCCGACGCTTGTTTCTCTCGCCCGCTTTCAGCATTCCACCACCTGACGTCACCGTCACAGTATAGCATCATCCAAGTAGCAGTATCTTCATGAATTGCGTTGACACGTATTTAGAACATTTACGCGAGCCCAATGACGTCATTTCGTTGTAATATTCCAACATTTTCCAACGTCAGGTACACACTCTCACTCTTTTTCATATTTTCCCTCTTTCGGTTGAAGAATTCTTTCAATAACCTGCTGTATCGCTCAACTGACTTTCCAAAATAACAAACATTCCATACAAGCAATACTCCTGTTGGGGTTAGTTTGTAGATTTCGCGTGTTTCGCTGTGGTTGTGGTTATTCGAGGCGGCTCTCGTCAGTTGATTCCAAAAAGCTTGAAAATTTAATGGGGAGCTAAGCAGAGCTCTATTCTAAACTTCATAAACAAACAAATACAACGTTGAATAGGTATCTGTAGCTGTCTGTATCTAAACCAGACAGAAAACTGTGCACTGACTCCATATTTAGTATTGTATTGAACACAAAAGTCAAACAAATGCCGGTGGTGTAGAAGCTCTAAGAGAGGAGCTGAAATATGTCCGCTAACACGTGAGATCGAAAGTTAATCAATATTATATGCATGTAGAAGAAGTGGAGAAACTACACCATAATGTGTGAATTGATGGATTAAGTTTGTATTGAAAATGTTAGACGACGATGACTATTAACCCGAAGAGTACTTTGGACTTTGTGAAATATGAAATATTTTTAAAGATGTATTCATACAATAAGATTAACTTGGGTTTGGTCATTAGAGGCCATTACTTTTTGTTTGAAATTTTGATTTTAAAGTTCAGGAAAACCTATAAAATTATTTTGACGTAAGTAATATTGGGAGTACAAGGTAATTCAATTAACTTTCAAAACATGGCTCTTGACTCTCTATGTATGTTTCATGATGACAGTTGATTTTAACAGTTTGAGAGGTTAAACATCTGTCAATAATATTCAGTTTCTGTCACTTTTAGTTTCACACAAAACCCTTGTTTGTTTACTATGTTGAAAAAGTCAAATTTTGTGTTAACTTAGCAGCGATTGCGAGGGGTTTTAGCGCATCGAGTGCTTGTGAAAGTCTATAGTGATTCTGCTCCAATTGATAAATAATGTAGGGAAAGGTTTCGACGTTTCATAAATGGTGAATTCAGCGTTGAAGACAACCATGGCTCTAAACACCATAGAAAAACAGACAAACACAAAGAATTAGAGGCATTATTCAATGAAGATCCGAGTCAAATGTAAGAGGAGCTTGGAAAATCCTTGGGAGTGTACGTAGGATTGAAAGCCATGAGAATAAGTAAAAAGCAAGGAAATTGAGCGGAAAGCAATAAACTGAGGGTCATTGAAATTCGATATTTCACTTACGAGCAGCTAATTTAAATGTATCAAAGAAAGGTTTTTTTGCGAACACAAAAAAACAGAAGGTAAGAATAAATTCAATAAAAGTTTGGGCTATGGAAACAATTGTAGGCGCAAGTTTCAACTTTAAAATATATTTTCCGAAAAATAAACGCACTGGTAACACATTAACCGCTCTTAGGGTTAAACTCCACATGGAATTTAGTAAGAACCACATTCACATGTGCAAGGTAGATTCCCCGCTTTCTCAGAATGCCTTCATACAATCGAAAAAAAGCTTGTTTGCCTCTAAATATGAGCCCAAAACTTTCCCATTGCCACTACAACTACCATCATATCATTCTCAACAGCTATACTGATGCTTTCATATAACCAAACCTTTCTCTCACTTGTTTTATTTGTTGCAGCTCAGGAGGACAGCTTTGTTTTCTACGTTCAAAGTAGTACAAACAATTCGACGCATATCAACCTGCTGCTTGCAACCTGATTGCTGCTTCTTAGCTGCTGCCTGACGACAGCATACTCGAATTCATCCAAATTGGCGAGGCTATACAAGATAGATATCGACCAAAAAAAGCTGCTACAAACCGAGAATACACCAAAGCTTATGAAAGCATATTAAATGAATATTGCCGACCGACACGACTGATGTATGAGAGTCAGTAGGTTAGTAATGCTATGCGATAGAAATATGTATAAAATACTGCATGAAAGTATCTATCTAGTCGACAATATTGTGGACGATTTGATTGCCGCCATCACCACCACCGTTATCGAAGTCGTTTAGACTCTTACTCTAACACGACATGAATCGTGAAAAATCGTGCAAATTAAATATATATAGCGAGAGAGCGTAAAGTGAAAAAATACACATATGTATGTATATCGTCTTTTCGTTGTTGTATTTGCTTTTGGGAGGATATGTTATTCATCTTGGTTTTTATTCAACGACAAGTATTATTGTTTGTCGTTGCCGCTAGGTTAGATACTACATGCTACTTCTGTTTCAAGACTAAAGTGTTATGCAATTCGATGCGATATTGATGGCGGCGGCGTCTGCCACGTTGCGGTTAGTAAAAATACACAAAAATTACAAGGGAAATAATGTTATGAATAGCATAAGCAGAATGTTGTGATTCAAATCAACTATCTAACTATAATACGTGATAGTGAGCAAGCAGATACTATCGACTTTGTGAAACACTAGTTAACTTTAAAACTAGCTAATGAATAACTACATCTAAATTCAGTTTCAAGAACCAGTTGATCAGTTATTAACATTTATATTAACGTAAATTCACTATCTAGTATTTAGTCAGAAATTGTTCGACGTTCTCATAACCATGACCTCATTGTATCAATATCACAAAACGTGTCAAATACGCACAGATATCAACTCTTAAAACAGGTACGATTGTAGGAAATTACTTCAAAAAACACATTGATAGCATCGATATACTATGAAATATTACAATACATATCGAACAAAAGTACATAATGATCAATGAGTGCTAACATGAAACAACAATTATTCATTCCTATTGTATAAATAGTGCACGCTGCAAAGATTAAACAAAAAATTTACAATGAAGGCGCCACGATAATAAAAATACGGGAAATTAATCTTTTTTAGTGTTGGCACATTTACACAAAATATGATATAGATTTTAAAATTTTAAATTATACTAGTGAGATGATTTAGTAAATTTGAAGGTTTGACACATGAATTGATTTCTTTCATTAAAATGGTCAGCGGAATATCCGAAAAAACCAATCACGCGATTAGAAGATAATGCAAATTTATCGTGTGAATTGCGTCATTATTGGTAACAATGATAATTATTAATGCTAAGATTAAATGATAATAATTGCTTGCTATTATAGCATCATGCATGATATTGTTGTGGTTTAGCCTTAAAATATCTTTCGTGGATTCGATATTCTCTACATTCGTGAAATAAAAGTTTTCTTTTACACCGCTAATTGTACTTTTATTTATACAAATAATTCTAAATACTAAATCGCGTACAATTTAATGATCGCTCTATTAATAATCGCACTATTACGATTTCGCACTATTACGATCGGTAATTAATAATCGCACTATTACGATTTCGCGTTGCAATTTCACACTTTATCGCTTTCAAAAATATCCGCGCCCGGAACCACTTAATTCGTATTCCACTGTATTAGACTTCCGCTGTGTACCAAAACTATCATTGTGTACTCACTATCGCAGTGTACTAACTATCGCATTGTACAAACTAACTGCTAAGACCTCTCGAGGCGATATTTATACTCCATTATCTGGTGTGGTGAATTTTTACATGTGTCTAGGCTATTCTGGATTTGTGTCGGGTAAATCTCGACTTGCACCACACAGCTGGGTAAACCTGGACTTGATGCCCCACACAGCTGTTACATGAATTTCGCCGATAGATGTCGGGCTAGTATGTTTGTGTTTTTGTGGTTGTGCGTTTGCTTTTGGGGCTTTTTTCTTTTTTTTTCTTGTTTTTCTTAATTGTGTTATCTTCTTTTTTATTTTTTTCTATAATTTTGTGTTTTTCTTCAATTTTTCTCCCCTTCTAACACCTTTTCGCCCTCTGGTGGTGAAATTTTCCGGGTGTGGTGCATCAAGTCGAGTTTATCCTTTGTGTCGACGGTTCTTAATCTGGCTTCGAGAAGGCTATTGTGAATGTCTGTTATCATATGAGATAGGACTGTGTCTTGGGATCCCGAAGATTCTCAATCCGGCTTCTGGAGGGCTATTGTGTATTTTACGTTGTAGCACAGTTTACAGGTAGGATCTTTAAAACCCTACAACGTTTTACCTATAGATTGTTTTCGTTGTTTGACAGACATTTCTCGACGTTTGTGGCTATTTCTGGCGCCGATATAAATATTTAAGCTTTTTTTGGCGTGCATCGTGAATTTAATATACGAGTAGTTGGTCCAGGTTTCTACATAAAGGAATAGGATCCAGTTAAAAATTGCATAATGTCTAATAATCAGCTTTCCATAATACTGTCGTCGTTCCATTCTCTTAGCTTCTTTTCGCAGTTTAGCACAACGTATAAATTGAGTGGTCGCATTCTCGACCTTATCATCTCTCTTCTAATATATTTGCATCCATTGCGCTCCATCCCTATGTTTTAGTTGACCCTCATCACTCCTCTCTCTCTTGCTATATATGTTCCACTGACCTATCCATCGAAAAAAAAGGAATCTCAGTTACCCCTCTCTATCCTCTTTTGTTTAAGCCATCATATCGGCGTTTTTACTTCTGACTAGTAAGTTTCTAATATTTATTCTATTTTCAAAACAAGCGATGGTTTTCCGTTTCCAATTATCGTCCTATTCCCTCTCTTCCTTGATTCAGGAAACTTATACACCAGATTTGGCGCCGTGTGCCGCTTCGAGGAACTCGTTTTAACTCCATTAAGGCTGGTACTGAGTTAATCGCGAAGCTAAGTTTTGACATGACTCCATTATCTGGTCATTCGGAAAACCCGAGGCAATTATCATTTCTGACGGATAAAATGTCAAGAATTTCAATTTTTGCTCGATTTTCTTATTGGAAAGACATTTGAGCAATTCAATTTTCAAATTCTAACACCAAATATCACTTTTTAAGGTAAGTACGCAGTCTTGCCTGAATTTCGGTTCCCCTTTAAAATGCATGGGAAAAGAGTGACGGAATTCCGTCACCTGAATTTTTTTCAGGTCACTTGAGAAAATCGGTACGCAGTCTGTCCTGAAACGTTGCCTGAAAAGTGTCAGAATTTCAGTGTTGCTCTTCGCTCGTAGGTGGCTCTGCAGCACAAGTGGAGAGTTTTTTCAGGCACGAGGTGCCTGAATTAAATGGTCTGCTATTTATTTGGTCACGGAAAGCAATCATTTTGGCCATTTTGACCGCGCGTCAAATTTGAATTTTGTTTGAAAATTTGAAATTTGTTGTACGTCGGAACTTTCTGTCTTCTAATTTTATGCGTAGGATAGTTCGTGCAGAACTAGAGATGGGCAAAATGCCTCATGACACGTGAGGCATAGCTCTTTCTTACAGTGCAGCGCCTGAAAAAAGCACAGCATAGTCTGTGAGCGAAAGCTTGCGTTTGAATAAACTTAATGAAATGCGAAGCGAACAGTGTACTGAGAGTACGGCGCAATGCTGTAAAATACTCTAAAAAAGAGCGATCAGTGGTGTGTCATGAGGCATTTTGCCCATCTCTATGCAGAACTTGAAGCAATGATTTTCCAGCACATTTGGTTTTTTTGGCAGATACGTTTGCTAGGAAGCACTTTAATTAGCTGGTTGGTTAATTGAATTAGTGCGACGTTATAAAAGATCTGTTCGCGTACTTCAGCAAACTGCAGCAGTAACATAATTTGGCAGCTGGCTTCTTTTTGCTGCAAAATTTGGCTTGAAGCAATTATGCGAATCTATTTGAATATATTATAATAGATTCAGGTACGCGAACAGACCTAAAGTTTTCAACACCGCATGTGTACGCGATATGAAATGCATGGATGGAAATTATGTATTCGTGTGAAGGAAATATATATCAAATAAACAATTATTAAATAGATTACATAATTGTTTTACTTCGAAAAACTACGCCTATTTTCATTCAGTCTAATTGAATTTAAAGTGAAAGTAGTTTTTAAAATTTGCTACTAGAACTTGGTTTCTTTCATAAACTTTGGTTTGGTTCATAATATAGCAGTATGATGAGGCAGCAAACCTGAATGAATTTAAAATTGAAGAGCTGAAAGAAGCATTGATGGAATAGTAACATAGTATTTCACATACAGTTGGTAGATTGTAAAGGTTATTTTCAAAGAAAGCTAATTTCTAAATCCCATGCCGCCAAAGTTGAGAGCAATTAACTGTCACTTTGTAATATTCTACACTTCTCTACACGAAAATTTTTCCGTGTAGAAATAAATAGCAAAACCGAGTGACCGAAATTCAGGCAAGACTGCGTACTTACTCTTAGCTCGAAAGAATGAGCTGCAAAAACTAAATTGGCGTGAAAAGATTGGAGACATGTGTCAATGCCATCTGCATTTCAATGCCGAAAGTAACTTTTGACGGAGAGAAGCAACTTTTCACGCTAAAAAGTGAGGACAACTCTTTCAAGCTAAATTTTCGCCGAAACAAGTTTCATGTGAAATTTTGTATGAAAATTTCATTTCAAATCGAACACAGTAATAAAAAAAAATCACACCCAAATCTCTGAATTGATTAACAGACAACAAATAGTTGTTGGAAAATGAATAAGAGAGAGGAGAGAAATAGAGAGTAAAGGTGATTTATTCACATTTGCTAAAAACGTTCAAGGACAAGGAATTGCAGCTACACACCACACCCTTTTGAAAAAGATTACACTTTGCTGGCCCAATCACTTAGTGAGCCCAAAAGGTTTAAATTGTCAGCTAACAGTAAACAAGAGAAATTGATAACTGAAGGGATGTCATTCATAAAAATCAAAAAGAGTAATGGAATAAAGATAGACCATTGTGGAACACGAGAAGTAGGATGAGAGGGAGTAGAGTAGAGGTTTTTAATACTAACTTTACACATACACACAATTATTGAGATAGGAAGAAAGTCAAGAAGTGGGAGAACCGAAACATGTTTCGTTGTTTGGTGTCAAAGGCTGGTGCCAGCCGGTGTCAAAGGCTTTCGAAAAGTTTGTGTACATTACGTTCATTTGTTCCTGACGACATGGGCAATTGTGTTTGAAAGGAGAATGAGGTTAGTCAAATTGGACTTACCCCTCTCAAACCCATGCTGCTCTGGACAGAGGTAGGATGAATCTGTGGAGGATATATTTTGAAGAACCTTAATTTTGGACTGATTTTGCCTCGGTATTTGGTTTTTGGACCGTTTGGCAATCACCATTCCATGATTGCTGGATGCTATGCATATCATATTGAATGATTGTGATGAATATGTGGTCCGAATTCACTCTTTCTAACATGCTTTCTTACACTCAATTACGATACTCCATTTGAAGAAAATTTAGGTCTCTTGGAACGAGTCGAGCTGCGATACGTCTCATGCCCAAAGCATCAGCAATAGCCCGATTTACGAGATATGATGACTTCACGAGCTTGCTCTATGAGACTGAAACGACGATTATTGGGAACTGATTTTTCCGACGTTTTCCTCACTACGAGAGGCGAATCTTCAACGGCTTCACGACCATCTTTGATCGCTTTGTCCCATACAATTGCTCTTGTTTTAGATATGACACACTCCACAAAGATTTTCCCCAACATTTTGAACGCTTTAGAGCAAGAAATTTCGTTTGTAACACAAAGTTTCAAGCAAATTCATTGATCGATATATTTTTCCATGATAAAAATCGCCAGAAACTATTGAAACAACTTTTTTTTTGACTCTTGTAAACGAATTTCGTCAGTTTCTTGTCCTCTTCGTCAGTGTCCATCAGTCATTATGCTCGAAGTATCGTCTTTTATCAAGAAATTCATATCTATATCAATCTTTTATTGGAGAAATTGATCTCCAATAAAAAGAACAGCTTTTCGAGAACACCCGGGATGAAAAATCGTTCTCTGTAGCTCGGCAAACCGATCAGGAGTCTGGAAACGTAGGATACTTGTTCGAATGGCAATATTTACAGCAGTACGTCGTATATGCAGCCACATATCTCTCTATTCCGTTTTTAATATGTTGTTTTTAATGAATTGAAGAGTGGCCATCAGGCAAGTAGCTGAGGTCATAGGAATCTCGAATGGCAGTGTACAAAGAATCGTTGCCCATGAATTACATATCAAGAAGGTCTATGCGCGTTGGGGGCCGAAAATGTTAACCGACTGCCAAAAGAAGAAACGAGTCCACATTTCGAGAGTGAATCTCGAAAAGTTCCAGGCAGATTATATTGTCAGGTTTGTCGTTTATATCTTCAAATTTCTGCCCCTGGACACTAATGGTAGTTGATGACCCCCAATTAAACTGCATTGTAGCGGGAGAGTGTATTCCTTGAGAAATGTTCAGTTTCACCTACTATTGTAGTTCCGTTTATTTTAGAATAATTTATCTTAAAACTTTACTTGCTATGATACCGATTTGTTGATTCAATTTCTGCTATCTTTTCTTCGCTCCCAGTACCTACCCGTTTTCTTCTTTTTTCTTTCCTAGCATATTAACATACAGTCGACAATTTTCAAACCTTTTCATTTCAGCCATGTTAACCGCATCTCAAATGACGCAATTATCTTTTAATAAAGCCCCTCAAACAATACCGAACCTCACTCATTTCAGAATAAAGTAAAAAACAATATCTTTCATATTATATGTTTACAATAAATGACGCACGGAATTACCAATAAACACAGCGTTTCTCGTTTTTTTCTGCCATGTTTCTATCTATGCTTTTACTGCAACAACACGGTGATTGCTATCATCCAGCGGACTTCTTCCGCCGCATACACCAATTAACAATTCCAAAACAGAACCAGTTAAAGTCACCCAATAAATGGATTCATTTTTATTTATAACATATATATTCGTTCACTGTCGCCGTTTTTCTACTGTTGCTGGTGATGGTGCGACATTCACGTGCTTCTAAATATTTTTCACGTCAGAGAAACGCGAAGAACGCGCTCAAAAGCTAAATAGCAAGCTAGTTAGTTAAGTTGTCTCTATCGACCACAAGCATTTTTTTTTTCAAAGAAATTGGTTCTCCTCTGATTTCAATGAAAAGAGCTGATGAGGAAATGTGAAATATTGTTTGCTGCTTAGTGAGTTTTCGTTATCGTATAAATAGAAACCTTAAAAATGTCTTACACACACTTTACGTGTACAATGATGATGTTGTAGCTGAAGAACATGCGTATTTTCATAAGTGTTTGATTATTAAATGTATTTCGTGACAGATGAATGAACAAATGGGTTAGTTTGTAAAATTGTGTTGTATTTTTCCAGCATCCTAGATTTATCTATTATATGACTTCAAGATGATTTGCGGAAATGGAGAAAAGTACATCAACAACCATTTGGCAAGTATGATAGCTTAGAAAATTTTGATAGCTATGGTTTAAAGCACATTGTCAATTTTTTTGGTGAACAATTGTCGCTTGTTTTCGTCATTTGTAAAAACGATCGTAATTGAATGTACGACTATTTTGTCGTAGAAAAGTTTACGGAGTATTAAACATTAATTATGTGAAAAGATAAACGTGACCATATTGTAAACATGTCTCATTTAATGAAAAATTTGTATTTTTAAAATATTCAGTAACAATAAATTCTAATTTTTTAGGCAATATTACATTACATTTGCAAGTCAAATTCTTCAACTTCACAAATCTATTTAACAATTTAGCAAATCAATTTAACACTTATACAAATCAATTTGACACTTTGACACAATTGATATTAATTGTTGAATGAGAATATAACAGATGAACATGATGAAAATTAGAAAACGATGAGCATTAGTCATTTTTTAATTGATACAATAACATCCATAGCATAAACATACGAGGGTTGATCAATAAGTAATGATAATCGGTTACTTCCAGTTCGGATAAAATTCCAAAAACTATTTTTTTTCCTACTACCACGTATACTCGCAAAGTCAGCATATAAATAGACCATGATTCCAGGGAGCAGTGTTGCCAGAAGTTTGGTTGTAAAATTCCCTACACCAGATGCAATTTTACCCTACACTTAGAATGATTTTTCCCTACGCTCAAAATCAAAGTGATGCTATTGTTTCCACCCTTTTTTCAATTGCATAGCTAACCGAAAATGTTTTATTATGACAACTTTGTAACAAATTGTCAAAAAGAAGGTAGAAAATTTACCAATAATTGTTGAAAGTCGCATTCAAATTTGTACAACGCACAAGCAAAATGTCAAGTAGCTATTAGGCCTTTTAGACTACTCAAATCAATACAAGTTTATAGAAGGTGGGGTGAATAGGAAGGGGTCGGACCCGTTGATCGTGTACGATCAACTTTTTGGCGTTTTCCTTTCGCCCATTCTCACTTAACAGAAATAGTTTCAAAAGTCGTGGATGAAAGGAAAGCTCTTCTTCTTATGTAGGAAATACATATTGGCCCAAGTAAAACCAAAAGAGGCTATGGCCAATATGTGTACACCCCCTTGGTGCGAGCTGGGCTGATGTTGGGCTCACTCCCAGCCCAATATGTATTTGAAGCATAACATTTACCATTTACCAGTTGTTCACAAAATGCAAATCTAAAGTAATGGTAGAAACGGAGTAGAGCATCAGCGTTGATAGAAAGGAGATCAGCGTTGATAGAAAGATAGAAAGGAGCCGTCACATGCAGAAGGGATCCGGGCCGATCACGTAGCCTCGTACTTCAGTACTTCGCATTTTATACACCTGCGTAAGGTGTTAGTAGGAAGGAGAAGTATTTTTCCAGGTGTTTTAATTTGTGAGTTCAACCATCGAATGCACTCTTGTACATTCTATTTTGTCGAAGCTGCAAGGAAAATGTGAGATTCGAAGAAATTGGAATCAGGGGACCTAGTTGCATAATCGTTGAACAAAGCAGATGAATCAATTCAGACCAGGGGCTAGTGGGGCTTAGCCCCACCATCTTTTTTCATTCCAATTTATAAAGAAACCAATCTGTATTGCAATTATTACAAACTATAAAAATACAAACTATAAATTTTAGTGAATCAAATTATCCAAATATTTCATTCGCCTACTGTTTTTAAAATTCATTCATGTCTCGTCTCTATCAAAATTTGTATTTCCTGGAATGAAATACTGCTAAGAAATTCCAATATAAGTCCTGGTCCTTGTAGGCTAGCCCCACTCACATTGATTACCACGAGCCGCCACTGATTCAGACCCTTTAATCACTAGTGAATTTGATATAGATCGGAGGATTGTGTTCGTCATGCGACCCTTAGGTGTTGGAAGGCAAGAATTAAATCTATTCTGCGGCTATGTGGATGTTGTTCTAGCATAGCTGAGGAAATTTACAGAATTTACGATCACATACATTCCGCACCAAAAAAAAGTATTATAAGAGGAGGAAAATAAAGAAAAAGAAAAGCTCGGGTTTCAAACCACTATACGGCATGATGACTCTCATAGCATATCACACAGAAAAACGTTTAGATATTGTCGTGAAAAGCAGTTACAACCAATCATCTACACTTTGAAAGAACATACCAAAGGATTCTAAATAATATCTAGCATGTAAAGAGGAGCACGGCTTATAGTGATAAACAAGTAGTTGGCAAGAGGGAGAGTGTAGGTCATGTTCAAAACAGGATGAAAATTTAACTCTGGAGTGTGAATGCTAAAAAAATAGGATGGAAGAGATAAATTGACTGACGACTTAATAAAAAATCACATCGAAATACTCGAGCGCGTCAGACATTCATAGTGTATACGCGCTTTGTCTTTCTGATAACCGATAGATATTAATCTGACGATTAACTAGAGGGGGGTGGCCGTAAAAAGGGGTAAAAAAAAAAACAAAAAAAAAAGTTATTCGAGCGTGTCAGATATTCAGAGCGAATGTTAAGTGAACCCAAAAAATTGTCCTATTTAAATGACTGACGATTTGGACGTGACCGAAAGTCATGACTGATTTTTTAAAATGTAAAAAAATTATGTGACCATGAAATACTCGAGCGTGTCAGATTTTTATATAGAGGGTTCAACTTGATGTCTTAGTTGTCCTAAATGATAATCTGACAATTATATGGAGGGATATTGTTAATCTGACAATTTAATAACAAAATATTTTTTCGTTTCTTGTTTTAATTGCTGGATGAAATAAAAACAATATGTACATATATATATATATATATATATATATATATATATATATATATATATATATATATATATATATATATATATATATATATATCTAGAAAATTCAATCATTTATTGATATGAAAGTAGAAAAAATATATATAAAACAAGTATTTTAATCTTCACCTTCACTGGATTCGTCTACGAAGTTGGTTTCCAATTCTTCAACTTCCTCGTAATATGAAACTTATTGCATTAAATTCACTTAATTATTTTAAAACACAACAAACAAACCAAAGCGTCGTACATCAACAAAAACTAACAAGTCATTGTGATCGGCTAAGATGTCATCATGGCAGCAGACGGTAGTGTGAGGACAGTGCGAGGATTGAGAGATAGAGAAAGAGTGAGAAGGAAGATTGGCGCGGAGTGGGGAATACACAGTTCTCAGCATGTATACGCTTCATCATTTATTGATGGTTTTAGCTACATCGCCTCATGAAAACCGTCAGATTATATGTTTTTCGTAATCCTGATAGGATTTCTTTCAAAATAAAAAAAAAATCAATCGCGCTCGAGTTTTTCGAGGTGAGGTTTTTTTTATAACTTTGTGACTTGCCCATTTCCTTATGCCACGCTCAAATTGTCAGATTATTGAAATATACTCTTTTCTGGATGTACTTAACTTACCTTATCTTAATCTGACGTGCTCGAGTTTTTCTGAGGATCAATTTTTTTCTACTAATCTGACGGGCTGCCCTCAACGCACCCCACTATATTAAGAGCTCATATATGGTAGGGTACATTACAGGGGTGCAAGGCTTCTCCCCATATGATTTTCTGACGCGCTCGAGTAACGCGCGAAATCCCCGCTTGGGCTCCCCTACTATTAGTTTAATTAATAAAAAAGCATGTTAATAATGTTAAAAATACAAAGTGGACTCTTATGACGGACCTCTACGAAAGGCAGCTTATAACTTTAATTAATTAATTCCAATCATTTTTCCCCCTTAAAAAAGTTCACAAGAAAGCATGACAATAATGTGGTTTCCCTCTTAATGACATTTTTCCCTACATTAGATTCATAAGTTTCGATGGCAATGGTACAAAATAGCTTATATACATTGTCACTAATTCAAAAACATTGCTATCCCTAGCAGTGATCACGATAATACCAAATTTGATTGATTAAATTATACCAATTTACATTACTTTATATTTAATTTCAAAATAACAATAATATGGTGCATTGTACACTATGAAATTGCTAGTATTCTTACTGTTATTGTTTTAATTATTTTTTCTCTACATTTTTTCATAATCTACCATTCATTTTATTTTTCATAATCACAATTTTGTTGGCAAATATAGAAAATGCTATATATAATTTTTCATCACATATAATAAATTTATTCCAGTTGAAAATAGACTTCATTATGATATGATGTGTAAATTATTATTAGCAGTTTATTGTTTTTAGAAGAATTGAATTAATCGTAGTACTACCAGTTATTATATCGCAAGTAATGTAAGAATTAATTAAAATACGATTTCTACTTAAAGTTTATGCTATTGCTATGATTATATGAATTAAAAAATCATCAATCAAAAATCACAAGTCAACAAAAATTACAACTCCTCACATATTGAATCGATTGGTAAAAGTGTTAAATTGATCTGCAAAAGTGTCAGACGCATTTGCAAAAGCGTCCAATTAATATGTAAGATTGGTGATTTTAACCTTCAAATGATATCAAAACAAAATGCAAAACAAATAATTAGATAACGTCAGAACTAATCCATTAGGTTTTGGGTTTTTTTCTTTTTTCTTAGTTACAAAACAATCTATTCAACATCACTTCAAATTCGGAACAACAGGTTTAATTAATACTTATCTTTGTCAAAGCGATTCACCAAATTCAATTATTTATTATTGTCTCTAATTGAATTTATGTGATAGGATTTTTTCTAGCTTTCAAATGCAAAGATTTTGAATGTAAGATCAATTTTTCCTCCAAAAACTAGATACATTTCAATTTCTTGAAAAATATCGATATTCTGAAGAGGCAATGAAAACAAAGTGCAAATAGAAACTTTTAAGGATGTAAATAAAAGTTAAGGTTATATGAAGATTTAGATCGATAGATGCTGAAAACAAGGAAGGGCAGATTACTTTCTATCACAAAACTGAAATATATATTGTTTCTAAAGTGATTTTTTCTCATTTTATTCGAGGTTATACTCATGGTAAATAAACTGTTCCGAAAGTCGGAATTAATATTAGAATAAAAGCCGGCAAAATAAACAATGCAAGAAGAATGTACCTTAGGCCAACAAAAAAGGACTGCATTTTAAACAAAGTTTTCATTCTTTTAGAGTTTGATTCCTATGTATAACACGAAATACACAGTATGATTATGTACTATTCATTTATTAAACGATATTAAATTAAAGCATACATAACATTATGTAATATTTTAAAAAAATTTATCCTCAATTATATAAACTCATTATAGATTTCATCAAATCTACTTCTTCCTTCTTTTCTTTTCCTTCCCCAGCGAATCCTGTTTCGATTTCTTTTTCTTACACGAAAGCGGATTCGGACCTTTCGATTTCTTCTTCTTTCTCATATGTTCCTTTTTCACTTTTCCCGCCAATATTTGTTCGTTTTCCACAATTTTTTTCATTTTCATTGAATCCTTTGTTATCAACTTGTTCACATTTTTCGAGACCACAACTTTCGTTCGATTCGAAGGTGGATCTAATACAGGTGTCGAACGATGTAAATACAGCAATGCATGCCCGGGTTTTTGTCTTAGATAGTTCTGCAATGCACGATCCTGTGTTGCAACTATGAAATGTCCTTTTTCAATCAATTCCTTGACACAATTCGATCCGACAATTGGTTTGCATTCATGGCCACATTTGAATACGGTGAATTTTTTGACAATACTCGTAGCTCCAACTAGAGCATCTCCCAGACTCTCGGACTCGAGTATGATGCATTGTGTTGTGAAGAAGCGCAATTCGCATTGAAGATATTTTTTCAGTTGTTCTTCGACAGCAACTTTGTTTTGTAGTGCTGCTTGACAGAATGTTGCATCGATCAGGAGCTGATAGGGTGGTCGGTAGCCAAAATTGTTCGCGTAGTAGCTAAGCAGTTTTGATGCTTTTTTGTTGCGAATGATTTTCATTGTTGATCGATTTTGATGACTATGATGTACTTGTCAACGTTGAGCTCTTCATGTGCAATCAGTTTACAGTCTTAATGTTTTTCCCTGGAAATAGACATTGAAGACTTTTGTCAGGTCGGATACGAAGTGTAATGGGGATGTGAAATGTATTTTGAAATTCTTCAGCAATGATTTTATTTTTTGATACTGAGAAATAGTGCTTGGGGTTATTAGAACTGCTTTCAATTAGGCACACTAACAATGACAAGATTATCTTTCTCGATATCGATTTTTTTTGGCTGTCAAATGTAATTTCTTTTTCAATAATAATTTCTCGAAAAAGTGTTCGTATCTTCTTAGGTCTTGGCACTTAAGCAATCATTTCTGTTCATTCTCAGACAAGGACAAAGTATTGATCGTAGGCATAGTTGAAATTCGTCAAAGTTTTTCTGCTGCTACAACTGAAATTACATATTTTTCTGAGCTGAATTTTTCCAACAAAGGAGTACGTCATTTTCTATATTTTCCTAAAATAGTAAAAAGTTTTGAGGAGAAAATCGGTTCAGCGCCATCTTAGCTTCTTTGGTGTGGTGGATTTCAGCAAAACACATGTGTCTTTGATATTTTTATTTATTTATTTATTAAATGTCTAAATTAAATTAAATGTCTGAGGCAGCTATGAGCTGTCTTCAAATGATTTGATTGTATACAGAAAACAGTGAGTTTAGGAGAAACCAGGTCATTTATAAAAATCAGGATCAGCAAGAGGTCAAGAGTCGATCCTTGCGGAGCACTCTCGGCAGGTTGGAATGAAGTGGAAGAGCAAGAGCTAACTCAATTATAAATGTAGGAACAAAATCAAAAGAAAAATAGAGCCTGTTAGACACAAATATAGTCAATTTTAAAAGAAAAAGCTCGTTGTTAACAAAGACAAACGCCTTTTAGAAGTCAATATAGAGATCACCAATCTGTCTTTGCTGGTCAATAGCAGTGATCAACAGACTGGTGAATGCTAGCGCGTTATTTATAGTAGATCAAATTCTTGTTGCACATCAGCTACAGAAGACTAAAAAATAGACAGATCCTATTATAAACAAATCTTTCGAGAAGCTGACTGAAGCAAATGACAATTGAAATCGGACAGTCGTTTAAATACAGACAGGATCATTCACTTTAAATATGGAGAATATGTAGGCAAACTTTTAAAAAGAAGTGCAAACGACGGTATAGTGGACAGCCATAAACAAAGGCAAGTGGCGAGTCCCTTTGCTGGAAATGAAAAGTCCATTAAATATTCAACTTCTAAAGGGTTGATGCGGAACGAAGTGCACAAAGAGATCGTTTTGAGGAGAGAGAGAAGGTATTATTTTAAGGACAGAGATAGGATCATTTTTAAGAACAGAGCGAAAGTATCATTTTGGAGGAGAGAGATAGAAAGGATCATTTTGAAAAGAGAGGTAGAAAGGATCATTTTGAGAACAGAGCAAAAGGATCATATTGGAAGAGAGAGTGAAAGGATCATTTTGGAGGAGAGAGAGAGAGAAAGGATCATTTTAGTGAGTCATATAGGGCAGAATGTAACAGATAACCTAAAACTATTTCTGGCGATGACGGACTTATGAGCTGTGTATGTTTGGTTAATGCCAGGGTTTTGACTCTTTTAGAGATTTGTATGATAACTAAGCTTTATTGCTGATACAGCCTATGAGGTGGTATACAATGGCTGGCTTATCGAGGCTTGTCTGAATATGGTGGTTGGTGTTCCAGCAAGGGTCGAGCTTAATACCGAAGTATTATTGGTTTAAATATATTTAATGTGAATATTTTTGAATTACCCTTTCGATTAGTTCTCCCTTATTTGAGAGCAGATATATTGGACCGGCTTTGAGGACATCACAGGATCCTGACGCTTTTGGCATAGAGAATATTTTCATACGATTCCAAGCAGTGGGAAAATACACAATATTTAGGCGAGAGTTAAATAGAAGACAAAGATGTTCAAAGAAATAGGTAGGAAAATTTTTAAGATAAAGTTATAGTTTATCTTCACTTTTAGAGAATTTTTTTAGGTCCATACCAGGGTTAGGAAAGTTTTTTTATTTGCAAAAGTTCCGTTGCTTTTGGGGCTCGGGGAAGGATTTGTAGAGCTGAACCTGGGTAGTCAACAAATCATTTCCCTGCCGATAATTAGAGACTCAATTCTTGACGACTGCGGTGAAATCAGAGCTATGCTTCTCTCCACGAAAGATGAGAGAGAACACAGTAGCAGCAATAGCAACTGTAGTTGCTTTATTATCTGGCAGTACACTACTGTTAGAAGTAACTTACTTCTCAATTTTTGACGGCTTATTATTCTATTAATCTATATATTTTGGTTTGGGTCGCTTTTCGAAGACGCGACTATGCCTTTACAAATCTTCAGGTTATTATTTATCCTAGAACAAATCATCGACTTTAATGTTATATGGGTTTGGCCTTCAAAAATATTTTTAATTTCAAAATTGCTTTGCCAACCTGCCTCTTTGTCGCGTAAGTTTAAGTCAGTTCCGCTATTGGTGAAACGTCGTTAATATCGGGAAGAATTTATTTATAATTTGTTTTGCTGTTTTAAATGTTTACCATTCATTTTATTCATTCATAAGTGTTTACTATTCATTTCACACAAAAAATGAATAATTGTCCAGAATGGCTTTGAGTAACTGGATGACAACGGTAAGCCTTTTCGTATTTCAAACTTTATAAGGTCTTCATAACTTCTGAATTACACCGGGTGGCATTTCTAAGCAAGGAAATACTATGAGAAAGATGAGTCAGAGAGGAAAATGGAAGGAACATGAGGAAGACAAATGAGAGAGGAAGATGAGATAGGAAGATGAGGCGGGAAGATGAGACGGGAAGATGGGACGGGAAGATGGGACGGGAAGATGGGACGGGAAGATGGGACGGGAAGATGGGACGGGAAGATGGGACGGGAAGATGGGACGGGAAGATGGGACGGGAAGATGGGACGGGAAGATGGGACGGGAAGATGGGACGGGAAGATGGGACGGGAAGATGGGACGGGAAGATGGGACGGGAAGATGGGACGGGAAGATGGGACGGGAAGATGGGACGGGAAGATGGGACGGGAAGATGAGACGGGAAGATGAGACGGGAAGATGAGACGGGAAGATGAGACGGGAAGATGAGACGGGAAGATGAGACGGGAAGATGAGACGGGAAGATGAGACGGGAAGATGAGACGGGAAGATGAGACGGGAAGATGAGACGGGAAGATGAGACGGGAAGATGAGACGGGAAGATGAGACGGGAAGATGAGACGGGAAGATGAGACGGGAAGATGAGACGGGAAGATGAGACGGGAAGATGAGACGGGAAGATGAGACGGGAAGATGAGACGGGAAGATGAGACGGGAAGATGAGACGGGAAGATGAGACGGGAAGATGAGACGGGAAGATGAGACGGGAAGATCAGACAGGAAGATGAGACGGGAAGATGCGATAGAAAAATTCAGATAGGAATGCGAGAGAAAAATTGAGAAGGGAATGCGAGAGAAAAATTGAGAAGGGATATGAAAGCAAAATGGGAAGGAAAGATGAGAGAGGAGAATGAGACGGAAAGATGAAGGGGAAAGACTCCAATGCAGTAATCTTCTTGAACAAAAGACGAACAGTCAAAGCTGTTAATTTTTTTCGCTATCCCGACCAAGTTAGATCTATGGAAATTGAAGCCGAATAAAGAGGGTGCCTTGCATCTAAGAGAAAATTATTTTATTATATTTCAAAATATAAAATGCATAGTTTGTGTATTTTCTTAGCTCCTATATAAGTATATTAGTATAGACGAAGTAAAATGAGTTCTTATATTCCTAGCTCAGCCATCTGTCAACAATTACTGAATGCCCACGAAATTTTCATTGCTCCTAGCCTTGGGAATAGTATATACAGAGGGCTTAGAAATAACCTTATCAGTTAATTGCATATAATTGCATAGAACATTTTCACATTTGTTTTGTAGATGCAATTGTCTTTTAGGACACAGTTTTTTCAAGCTGAAACTAGGAAGCGATTTAAATACATCTTCAACACATAACAAAAATAAAATCACTCACTTAAATGCTCAAATATCAATCTATACTGCATCAAAGATAAAACTGGATGCAAAATATTTTCATGAAAATGTGTTAAGGACTATTTTTAGACCCAATCTAATCACGAACTATGTGTATAGATAGCTTGGTTGAATGAAACGGCAAACCGAACGCATTGTATGCCCGAATATTTTTAGCCTGAAACGATTTGAGGAGGCCAAGCCGCCGGCCGGTAGAGTAACCAGGCAGGGCAGCATGCCGATGTTAAAATAACGTAATGAGCGTTGCGGCGATCAGCGCCATTATCATCTAGTAGTTGGTGTTACGAAATTATATATCTCCGTGTGACTTCTGGTCTTTTAGTCGTTGTTGTTGGTTGCAGCGGAGGTGGACGGATGATGTGGCTTGAATTTCGGTAGATGTTGTTGTTGGGAATATATTAGGTGATGTTCGAATATGTTCGATTGTGTTGTTCGCCTTGATTATAGATCAATGAAAATATAATAATAAAAGGAGATTTGAGCTCGAAACAGTTTTGTAGTTCTTGTTTTGAAGCGGTCGAGTTTAATTATCTTTGGCCTAAAACTAAAAAGCACTCTAATAATATAATTACAACCGATGAATGAAAATTCGCTTATTGAAGTTTTTTTCAAAGTACTGCAGATCCATTTGCGGTTAAGTCCTTGAAAAACGATTTCATAATAACAAAGTATTACATGCCAGTACCGCGAAGCAGCTTACGAAATAAGCTATTACTAAGCTTCATTACATGTCGTCCCTACATCAAAAATACAGCCAACATTAAATTCAACTATCTAACGCACAACATTTGTACATATCTAATCTACACACATGACATAAAAATAATAATAAAAATTTCAATAATAATTTTCATTGCTATACTAACAATAACATACCATAGAAGAGAAGCAGACAAAAATCAGAGTCAAAATTTAATGGTGTTAAAAGCTTTTCTATTTTCCATAAGTTATTTATACTTGAGAACTACATGTCTCCATGTCACTATAATACACTTGTCGATGGTATCTATGTTTGTTTTTCTTTTCAACATTTTTTTTCTGTTCAAACATTCAAATTAAATGTTTTGAAGGTCATCTAATTTTTAACGTTTTTTTCTCTGTTTTATTTCTCATATTTTTCACAGTACACATATTTCTGAAGAGTGTTTCATATAAATTCATTATCAGAGTCGGTAGTGTACATACATACACAATTGCGTGTACTCGTATGTATGTTTGGTTGAGTAATATGTAGGAGATTTGCACGCATTTTAAGAAATATAAAACACTGTTTTTTGTTAATTTTCCGTAAATGCACTAAATTTAGAATATTCGACAAGATTGAATGAAAGGTAATCAAATCACTTTGCGATTTGTATATATTTATAAAACGAGAATTTAGATTTAATATTTATTCTGTTCAATCAAAAACAGAGTTGATAATCTTTTGCGTCCATTAAAGATATAATCTGGTCAAGTACCTAACTTTATCCTATCGAAATTTACTTTTCTATCACATTTCATTATGACTTCTATTCAACCGAAAAAAATTGGAAGTCACGAAAAATCCATAAAATCAATTGGTTTCAAGTCTATCGACTTTGTCAAAGTTTCATCATATACACACAGGTAAAAAAATCGAAAAACAGAATAAAAAATCATTGTCAAGGTTTTTTTTTCGAGTTTGTTGAAATATATTGTTAGAAACGCCTTGTAGTAGACGCACGGCACCCTCATCATCTGATTTTCGGATTTGGGTGCAGTGCATTAAAAAATATAGAGCTCAGGTAGAAATATTTTCGATTTCTATGAATTAATGAATGAATAAGTCCTTTACTATGTGTTTTGTTTATTTCATTCGGATAAAGGTTTAAGTTTCTTTTGAATGTATAATTCATTGAATATGCATATCTGGGTCAAAAAAGAGGTTGTTGATCTCAAATTCTGGTGACTGGATAAGCAACATTTTTCAAATGTTTTCGAAGGTCCTATTAATGGTTCAGTGTAATTATGTTACGTGACTAGTTCAATATTTTAGGGCTTTAGATATGTATATTTAGGTTCAGTGTAATTGATTTCAGATGGTTCTTTAAAATTGTAGATATATTCATTTGTAGTTTCTGATTGAATTTTACTTATTATAAATTCGAAAAAAAATATGCCAACAATAAAAGGACCATAGTAACCGATAATAGTTTTAATTATATTATGCTTAAGGGATGTATTTTATTTCTTTAAGCTGATTGCATGTAGTTAAAGCAGACCCAAACCAATATACCCAAATATTTTCATTGTCGAGTAAGTGCATTCTTTTTATCTCGCCTTTTTTATTTATAAATGATTGTTTATTTATTTATTTATTTATTAATCCCTTGCGCTACAGATATAATTCCAATTAAAGCGTCAAGAAAGCAAAAATAATAAAAGAATGAAATATAGTATAAAAGAATGAAATATAGTATAAAAGAATGAAATATGAAAAGAAATAACAAAAATAATTGAAAAATTGGAAAATTAAAATTAGGTCTAAGGTAAGTAGCAATTCAAGGTAACATCTTCAATACATGCTTGAATTGTAAAAAAGATTGCGGGAGAGGACCAAGCTTAAGGGCATTGTGCGTCCTGGGTAGACGCAGCAAAGGCGAATGGAAATAGACTTCCGTACGTGCAAAAGGAACAGAGAAAACCTCCGAAGAACGACTTGGACGACTGGATACACGTCTGGTTATCTGTGAACCGAGATCTGTCAAGAAAATGCCTTGGCAAAGTTTGAAGAGGAAACACTCACCGAGGAACAACCTCCGAGATTGCAACGAGGACATACGAACGAGGGAAAGACGAGAGGAGTAGGGACAATAGGGGATATTAAATTTAAAAAGAAGTGAGCGAGTGAACCTGCGCTGTACAGATTCAATGGCAACAGATAAATACTGAAAGCGCGGACACCAGATTTGGCACGCGTATTCTAGAATACTACGTACTAAGGAGACATATAAGTGAATACAGGCGGAAATGTTGGTAAACATATACGAAGAACGCAAAACAAATCCAGCAATCCTAGAGGCCCTGGACGTCATATTCATAACATGAACATCAAATCTTAGTTTTGAATCAAACACCACACCCAGGTCTCTAAAATGCTGGACAACTGACAGGGAAATACCAGACAAAGAATAAGAGAACACATGTGAGGTATTTTTATATGCGAAAGACATCTGGTGGCACTTCGAAATGTTCAATGGCAAGAAGTTGTCTTGACACCAAAGATTAAGAGCACAAAAATCAGTTTGCAACTGGTGAAAATCGTACGCAGACTTGATTGCTCTAAATAATTTTAAGTCATCCGCATATAAAAGACAAGGAGAATTGATAATAGAAGGAAGGTCATTGACAAACAGGATAAAAAGTAGGGGGCCAAGAATAGAACCCTGAGGAACA